>ML784676.1:79430-105053 GCA_009831015.1 Picea engelmannii
CAAGGTAGTGGTATTTGAAGTTTGACAGGTTTATGACAGAACAGGGTTATAGTAGATGTCATTCTGATCACTGTGTTTATTTTAAAAAGATAGAAAATGGAAGCTTTATTATCTTGCTATTGTATGTAGATGACATGCTTGTTCCAGGGACTAATATGCAGGATATAAATGTGCTCAAGAAGAAATTAGCCAATTCATTTGCGATGAAGGATTTGGGTGCTACAAAGAAAATCCTTGGCATGAGAATAACAAGAGACATGAAAAATTGCAAACTGACATTGTCTCAGGGTGAGTACACAGAGAAGGTGTTGGAGAGGTTTAGAATGCAGAATGCAAAGCCAATTAGTACACCTTTGGCCAGCCATTTCAAATTAACTAAGGAAATGTGTTCCAAGACATAGGAGGAGATAGAATACATGTCCAGGGTCCCTTATTCATCAGTAGTTGGCACCTTGATGTATGCAATGGTTTGCGCAAGACCAGATATTGCACATGTAGTGGGAGTTGTGAGAAGGTATATGAACAATCCAGGTAAAGAACATTGGGAGGAAGTAAAGTGGATTCTCAGGTATTTGAGAGGTACTACTACACATGAATTATGTTTTGGAGGTTCAGACACTTTTCTACAGGGATATGTTGATTCAGATATGACAGGTGATAAAGACAGTAGGAGGAGCACCACAGGGTATGTTTTTACTATAGGTGGAATAGCAGTAAGTTGGATTTCGAAACTGCAAAAGGTTGTTGCACTTTCAACAACAGAGGAAGAGTATGTTTCTGCTACAGAGGCTAGTAAAGAAATGATTTGGTTACAAAGGTTTATGGAGGAATTGGGAAAGAAGCAGGAGAACAATCAGTTGTACTGTGACAGTCAGAGTGCCATTCATCTTACAAAGAACTCAACTTTCCATTCAAAGACTAAGCATATACAGTTGAGGTACCACTTCATACGATATGCCTTGGAAGATGGACAATTGAAGCTGGAAAAGATACACACTAGCCATAATCCTGCAGACATGTTAACAAAGGGAGTAACCAGGGAGAAACTGAGTTCCTGCTCAGTTTCAGTTGGTCTTCAATACTGAAGATGAAAATGAGAAATTTTCCAGGTCCAAGAAGGTTCAAAGTCCAGTATATATAGAAACAGTGGAGTTGTTGAGATTAGTCTCCAAGTGGGAGATTGTTGGTTGTGGAGCCTGATTATCTTCTTGATTTAGAGGTCCTTGTTTTCAGCCTTGTTTATACCCCATGAAGTATTTACACCCTAGAAGTATGTACACTCTTCCACGTGGGGGAGTGCAGAGGGGGGGTACCCCCTCTCCAGGGTATGGGGGGGCTATCCCCCTGGTTGGGGGGTATGGGGGAAAGCGAGCCCCCAAAGAAAAAATTCCCTTGTAAAAGTATATTGTAATTTCATTGTAAATCTGGACTGTTCATTATAAGGTCGCAGATCTAACGATAGAGATTATGTTAGGGTTTTTTTCCCTAGAAGGCAACCCTCTTTTATGAGGGAAATGTATTGTGGCTATGGATGATGGTGAATATTGTATTCTAAGAGAGGATACTGTGAGAGAAAGAAGAGGAAGTTACAACGGGTTTTGCTATAGGTTGTATCCCTTCATTTGCTGGATAATAATAAAGGAAGGACTTGGCAATTTCTCTGGTGGACGTAGCCCACACTGGGTGAACCACGTAAATCTGTGTCTCTCTTGTATTGTGTGTCTTTTGTGTTTTGTTTCTGCATTTTTTTTATTTTATTGCTCCGCGGTCCTGTTTTTCTAACAGATTTTTGAGCCCCCAACCCCCTACCTTCTTTGGTCTTGAAATGATATCCCATATACAAAGATGGAAACGATGCTTTTCATTTTTCCCACTCCATAGGAAGGAAAAGGAAATCTTGTGCTATTTGGAAAGGATGTTACATGGGATCCTCTCCATTTAAATCCAAAAAACATAAAGACTCTCCAGAATAGATTTTACCAAAACAAAACGCCCTCCAAGCGAAAGCCACTTATTACACCACATCCCAATTTTCTATTCAAATTTAGCCACCAACCAACACCAATCTTCAGATTTAGATACACCCAGTTTGAGATAATAACCAAGGTAATTAAAGCCCATTCTCAAGTAAATAAAGTTAAATGGAATTGAAGCTTTTAAAATACAGAGCTCGACTTCCTCAAGTCCCCAAAAATGAGCAGTGGATTTTGTAAAATTTATGCAAAGACCCGAAGCAAAATAAAAATCCTGTAGAATGTGTAATATCACTTTCCACTCTAAAGGATATGCCTTTGACATTAGGATAACATCATCCATGAACATTAAATGAATAATTTTTAATAGCTTTAAAACCTTTAAACCTGAAATTTGATGTTCAGAGATACTTTTTGATAGCATCAGGTCGAGCCCTTCCATTATCATAATAAACAGGTACGGAGAAAGAGGGAATCCCTGGTGGAGCCCTCTCCCACTCTTGAAATACTTTGTCTCCTCACCATTAATCAACACAACCAAATTTTCACCAGTAACGCAACACATAATCCAATCAGTCAGCCTAATTCCAAAGCCCACTATGAGAAAGATCAACCTTAAGTACTCCCAATCAATGTTGTCGTAGGATTTTTTGAGATTCAACTTCAGCACCAGTGACTTTAGATTTTTCTTTTTTATGTTGTGAAGGATTTCATGAGCCACCCCAATTGCATCTTGAATTCTCTTGCCCTTAAGGAACCCCAACTGATCTGCAGAGAGGCACCTTGCTAAAATAGGCTTAATTCGATATGAACGAATTTTTGAGATTGCCTTATAAATAAGGTTACAGAGAGAGATTGGACGATAATCTTCAAAGGAGGCTGGATTATTTACTTTTGGGATCAAGGCTAAGAAAGTGGAATTTAAACCTCCACAAATGTTACCTTTTTTTCATGAATCCTCCACCACCTCAATAAGGTCAACTCCCACAAGATCAAAGAATAATAAAAAAACTCATAAGTCCACCCATTAGGGCCTGGGATTCTCTCCTTTTTAAAATTTTCCAGAACCACTTTTAATTCCAACAAAGTGACAGGTTTGAAAAGAGTATCCTCTTCCACCTCAGTTACCATTTTGGGATAAAGACTAGAAATACAGATTACCTTGTTTAATTTGGAATTTTTAGTGGCTTTGAAAACCTGATTGAAATAATTGACATCTTCCTCTTTAATTGCCTCATGTTCCGATAGGATGACTCAATCTTCAATTGTAATTTCCCAGACATGCTTACTATTTCTATTAACACTGGCCAATTTGTGGGAAAACGTAGTGTTTGAATCACCACTCTTCATCCACGTAGCTCTGCTATGTAATCTCCAAATATTCTCTTCCTTACAAAGAAGTGTACTTTGACTATCTTCCAGCTCACGCAGGAATCTAATCTCTTCTATGGATAAACAAATTTCAGCAGATTTTGAAATGAGCATTTCAATTTTAGATTCCATGTTTTCCATTAAAAGTTTATCTTTCCCCTTTAATTCTTTTAACCAAAATTTATTCTGCGATTTGAGTAACTTCAATTTTGATACAATACGGTGTTGTACATTTCCTTCCCGCAAAAAACAAGGATCCTTCCAGATGTTGTGAACCAACTTAATGAAATCGGGATTAAGTAGCCACTGGTCATTAAATTTGAATGGAAGTGATTGGTACAAAGGATATATTTCCAGTTGAAATAAAATGGGAGCATGATCAGAAACAAACGGAAATTCCACCCACTATCTAGATAAACCCACCAAAGACAAAAGTCCTTCAGAAACAAAAAGCTTGTCAAGTCTTCTAGCGACCGCTTCAGGACCAAAACATCCATTTTTCCAGGTAGGGACCAGCTTGGTCATCTTGACATCCACCAACTTATTTGAAGTAAAAATGTCTCTGAAAAAGGATTCAGTCGGACGAGGCACAAAAGAGCCTCTCCAATTCTCATCAAAAGAAACTATGAAATTTAAGTCACTAGCTAGAATACGATTTGAGGTGGATAGAATACCATTGTTTTCTAAGGAAGACCAAAACTGTTTATGGTCTTTACAAGGGCCATAAACATTAAGAAATGTGAACTCTTGTTGAGTAGCTAAGCAATGACCAACTAGAAAAATACCCCCACTCGTCAGAAAAGGGGGCAGGTCAAAACAACAAGGGTCCTACGTGACCAACAATCCTCTTGAATTTCCTAAGGCATTTACAACAGACAAGACCAGAGAAAGCCTAATATTATGCATAAAATATTGAGCTTTTTTTTCATCCGATAGAGACTCTTAGAGAAAAACAATATCCGGTCGAGAACGATCTAACAAATGATGAAGAAAGGCATCTTTGAGGGTGCCTCTAATCCCTCAAACATTTAATGAGAGCATTATCATCACTTGGACCTCGCCAAGGCCTTCAAAGATCTAAGGGCCTTTCCATCCTAAGAAAAAGAAACAAGATCAATAGGTTGAGAAACTAACTCCACCTGTTTCTTTCTAGAGCTATGCATCTTAATGGGGGAGAGCTCTAAGCCAATACCCCTGGACCATGCGTAAGCCTTACTCCCATTGCCAGCCTTGTAAGAAGAAGAGGTACCAGTATCCGCAGAAGGAGCTATGACTTCCTTTCAACAGGATGTTTGAATAGGGAGTTAAGGTGTTTAGTAAATCTGAGAGGCTGGAGCCATCATCCTCCACCTCCCTGTAGCCTGGTAAACTCGGAGGGGATTCAATTCGTTCCATGGATCGGGAAGGAGAGGGAGGAGGTATGATCAGGGAAGTAGAAGGGGAGAGGCTTCAAAGGTGGGAATGGAGTGACTTTGGAAAAGAATCCAAACCTGAGGGTAGGAGTGGATATGGAGTAGCCGCATGGAAGATGTGAGGGATAGGAGGGGAGGAATCAGAAGAAACAGGTTCTGGGGGAGAGGCTACAACTCCAGGAGTATAAATATTTTTACAGGTAGAAGAAAAAACCAAGGAGATTTTTTTATGGATTCCTTCTCCCCAAGGGACAAGGAGTTAAAAAGTAACGGGCAATGAGTTTTAAGATTACCATAAATAGACTTGTCAATCTCCTACTACGAAGAGGAAGAGAGTCCCGAGGAACTCTCCAAGAATTTTAAGGAGGGATCTTCGTCCATATAGTTAGGAGGGTTTAAACAAAGCTCAGATTCTTTAGAGAGTTCAAACGAAATCTTCCCCGGGAAATCACGTCAAAGATGACCTGTTTTGTGGCAATGGTTGCACTAGATAGGCAACCCAAGATAGTCCAGTTGTTTTGAAATATTTCACCCTCTCCAATCGATCTTGAGTGTTTCTGGTAAACCCCCCAAAAGGTCCATCTCAACAATAATCATTCCCATCTTTCGATCAGTACCAACAAAAATATTTGTGTCTAGAGCAATTAAATTTCCCAGTGTTGCGACAATACCTTGCAAGGCTCCTTAATTCCAGAGAAACAAGTGAAGACCCGGTAATAGAACACAAATATGTTTGTGATGGAAATAGTCAGTTTTAGGGTTAAAAGCGATTCTCTAATGATTTAACATGAGGCTACTTCCCCCACAAACCCACATAGAACTAAGTAAAAAATAAACATCCTCAGGAGACTTACAAATGAAACCAAGCCACCATTTTTTGAGGTAGAGAATCTCATATGAGTAACCAAGGTGAGGAGCCCACTCTAAGGTGATCTGGTCTTCAATAGGTTGATTTCTTAGTATCCAATAAGAGATCCACCCCACCATCCCACAAAGCTCCAATATGCAAGTATCTTCAAGTCCCACATCATTCCCCAAGACCAAACTTTTTTCCCTTATGTTTGCTTTCCACAACTTTTATCGGGAAGAACCAGTTTGAAAAAGCGTAGCAGGAGACCTATGACCCCTTTGCATTAAATGGATGTTTTGAAATCTAGGGAGAACAATGAGAGAAGGAGGATCAATGTTGGGGGAAAAAACAGGTAGAGAAACAGACTCTGTGGATTTGGTGAATTTTAGAGGAGGAGACGATAAATTATCAGGTAAATAGGAAGGTAAGGATGATTAGGTAGTAAAAGAAGGATCCTCGTAATGATTACACTCCAAAGAGTCAATATTTTTAAAGAGCCCCACTTGCCTCCAACTAACCTCATCAGTGGGACTCATGAGTGTGCTTAAATTTATTTCCATTTCTTTAAAGGAATTGGTCCCCATCCAGGTCCACCAATCCTACCTAGAAGTATCACAAAATGACATTGACAAGAACTCAGAACCAAAGGAGAAAACAAGTGCAAGTATTGACTCTCGAGGACTATCTCACTTCTTCCCAAGCGCTAAAGAAATACCTGAGATAAATGATAAAACCAGGAAGACTAGAGACAAAGAATATAAAGGGAAAAGGAGTACTCTAGAAACAAAACCATATTTAAGAACAAGAAAAGATACTAGCTGAGAGTAAGCGTTGTCTAAATTTGAGAAAATGCCTGAACCTGAGCCATCATCTCAGAAAGGAAACCAAGCATAGGTAAGAACAGTGAAGCCCATCATGAAAACTCGATTCGTCCCCATCCATTGCTGCTTCCTCATCCACCCTTAGTATACCTTTTTGACCAAGATGAAAACGTTGCATATTTTAAACACATGTTTTTCCCCACCTTGTATCTATCTTAATTTTTATTAAAAGTAAAATCTAAAAAGAACAATTTAATCATTATGAATATAATTTTTTCTAAATTTTTCACTGTGTATTTTTAGAGATACAGATATTTCATTTCACTAAATCATAATGTGAGTTGAAAATATTATGGAGTGATTTTTTAAGAAAAATAAATAAAATTATATAAAAATAATGAAAATGAAAAAAAAAATTAGGAATTGAAAGTAGATTCAATTTTACAAATGCTGATGTCATTTTTGAAACCAACTTCTGAGTATTTGCAGAAGTCCACAACCTCTAAAGTTCATGTAATCTAGAGGGAATTCTATAGTTCCCTCAAACAGTCCCACTTGCTAGTTTTCATCCAAAAGAATATTTTTGCCGAAAAACATTTCTTTCGGCTGAAAAGTGTAATTCTAACAAAATACATTAAAATTAAACGATTTCCTAGTTTTTTGAACAAAAAACCCTAATTTTTCTCAAAAGATGGATGAGAGAATTTCGTCAGTTGGAAACAATGAAAAAACACGTCGTATTGTTTCATTTCATGCCAAATCAACTAAATATGCTTTCAGCTGAGCACATTTAACACAATCCATCACATGTTTCATGGTTTTCTAGAGCACCTAAAGAAAGTTTCGAATCATTTTTTTTTGTTGAATAAGGTAATTAATGTTTGTTCAAGTTTTTATTGGAATAACAATTTATATATTGAACGCTAAATGTTGAGCATTTTTTCAAGGTGAAGCCTTTGTTGAACATAAAGTTATTGATATTATGTTTTAATAATTTTTGTGACAATGAAGTTTTTTTGAGACTATTTTGAAATGTTGATTTTGTTAAAAACTTTTACAGATAACTATACTCATGGAAAACAAAAGTTTGCACAAGAGAAAAATTGATCGCACTTGATATGAAACTCACCATAACGATGAAAGGAAAGAGTATTATTGGAGAAATAAACGACAATGTGCAAATATTGAAGAAAGAAACGATGATAATGTAAATAGAGATTTTCAATAAGAAGAAGTCCAACTAGGTATGCATGCACATATTGTCTATATTAAAAGTACATAATTCAAATTTAAGATATTGTTTAATATAATTGATTGTAATTATGATTTGATGTTTTTCAAAAAGCATAAATAGATTTGTCTCATGAAGTCGATGAAGACGTTGAAACCAAAATTGAAGTAGAAGATGAATCACCTATAGGTATGTACATAAATTTAGATAGTAGAAGATGAACACTTGTATATAGTTTAGTGAATTAATGTTTGGGTTTGGTTTTCAAATAAAATTTAACTTGAAATATGCAGGAGAATCTATCAACATTGATGATGAAATATTAGAAAATGTTGATACTGACAAATTTGGGAAGAAAGAAGCTAAGCATTATATAAGATATCGAACTAAGAATATGTATAATAAATTTTTCTAAGATGAATCAATAACAATACAAGCTCAACTTTTACTCTGTCTAATAAAGTCAAGAAATTTAAAAGAATCTACATCATTATTGGGTATTCAAAAGACGACAAAAAATACAAAGGTGAAACATAATGTCTTTGACAATATAACTAGTGTATTAAAAGCTTTTGGAAAATATCGAAAAAAATATGTTAGTGTTTCACATAAAGTGATATAAACATCAGTTGTTTCATTTAGAGATACAAAAGATTGTTTGACACGACACATGGAAAAAATGATGGGAATGTCAAGAGAAACATTGTACAAACATAGAAAATTTTGATTGCAAATAGATGCAAATGATGAACTTGCTTGTTGGACAATGATTTCTAGACAACCCTACAAAGATAGACTTGCAAAAAATGTTAAAGAATTGGCCCATAATTGTTGGTTTATAGAATCTCATGTTTCACCACATACAAGGGATGTGTTGCGACGAATAATAGAAAGAAAAAAATATGAAGAACATCCAAAACATATATTGCCAATGACACAAATAGAATTGTTCCATAAGTTCAAAGAAGAGCACAAAGAAGTTAAAATTTCCATCAATACATTTGTGCAACAAAAAAAATGGTTTTTTAGACCCATCATTGTTCGTGACACTTGTTGCTGTCATTATCATGTCGAATTTGTGTTATATTATGAAACTTTTCTTGATTTTGGTAAAAATTTATGGCCATGTTCACCTCCTCCTTCCACATTCTGTGCATTTATATCTGAAATTCTATGTGAAAGAGAAGGTGATGAATTATTTTACCCAAAAAAATTGTTGGTGGAAATAAATGTGATCATTGTGGAAATCTAAGTTTGTTTCATTCAAAGTATTATATTGATATGAATAATCATCCATTTTCTAATATAACAGTCAATTGGAAGAGATGAATATATCAACAATACGGCTCCACATTCTTCAAATGTTATTTCCAAAAGGATTGATTTGAAAGTAGATAGAATATGTGTGATAGATTTTTTGAAGAAGTTTGAGGAAGAAATTTATAAATAAATGAAGCATTCACATAGAGCTTGATGGAAAGACCTACAATTCAAACAATACCATGAAGTGTTTCCACCAGGGACAATTTTTTATGTAGTTTATTTTGCAGAGAATTACACATTCGTTGCACAAAAAGAAATACAGAGTGAATATTATGATTCTGATCAAGTCACTATATTTTTCCACGTTCTATAAAGACATGTTCAATGTAGTCTTCATAAAATAGAAAGAACCAATGAAAATCAACATGTTATTAAATAATATCACTTTTATATAAGTGATGATCAAGAACATGACACACATTATGTACAACATTGTTTTGATAAATTTTATGATTCATTGAAAGAACGTAGTATCAGATTCGATCGACATTGGATAACGTCGGATGGGTGTGTGGGTCAGTTCAAATCTTCACGATCATTCTATTGGTGGTGTCATCTTCATAAAAAATAAAACATTACACATTGTTGGAATTTTTTTGAAACTAGTGATGGAAAAGGAGAGCACGATGGTGCAGAGGCATGTGTAAAATGAGCACTTCAAAGGTATCAGATGAACCCTCATGCCGATCGATTTGAATCTGTTGATCAAGTTGTTGAATGGTGCAAAATGGCGCTAAGACATGAAAATAATCCATCAAGGGATGTGCACAGGGGTGTCTATATATACATTTTACACATGTACACGTGATATTTTTATTCACGTGTTCAAATTTATATTCAATCTTCAATCATTTTCTTCAGATATTTCAAGTTAACAAGTTCTTATCTAGTGTAGGTTTTTTGGGTATGTTGGAATCCAATATGTAAATAGATCAATCCCATATGCTGGTACAATCCAATATGCTGGTACAATACATGGAACACGAAAAATGCATTCAGTTAAAATAAAACACTATCAAAATGTGTTTGCATTTGATATAAGAAATGAGTCTTGTTTTTGTTTAGTTTGCATAGAGGACACAAAATCCATAGAGATTTGTGAAAACAAAAATGCAGGATATGTTAAAGCTTGGAGACATACCGAACTTAATATAAAATGGAAAATGCCACTTGCAAGGTCAAAGGATATGGAATCAAATGAACCTATAGTGTCAGTTGATGGCGATAGAGTTTTTGATCTTGTTAGAGAAGGCAATTTTTATGTCTAAATTTTTTCAAATAGCTTGTAGATGTACTTGTGTGATAATCTAACACGAACTATTTGTTGTCCAATATATAGAATTATTTGTAGGAGATGTCTTTGTCCTAGTTGTACCTATAGACAACAATGAAAATGTGAAATATTATTTGATGTGATGCATAGAACAAAAGATGAGGTTATTAGAAGATTTTGATGATAACGGTTTTATATATGAAAGAGGATCCATCATATTGAAAGGATATTTTCTTCAAGAGACCCATCAAATCGATACCCATGTTCACTTTCAATACTACCTGTCTGATGTCATAAGTTGTCAATATAGTCATTTGGTATGTGCAGTGCGCATAAAGTTAATAGAAGTTCAATCAAGAAAAAAAAACAAAAGTTAGAAAATGGAAAATGTCCAAAGCCGATCATGAAAAAATAATTGAACATGGAATACCATTACGATTTCTTTAAACAAGTGACATGTACATTCCAAAATTTTATATTTTGCATTGAAAGTACACGTATTTATGAATATCTAGGATTCTAGAATCATTTCCAGTTTAGTTTACTTTCATATTCCATTAAATTAAGAAAAGTTATATTTTTGATGAATTATAAATTTTACCAAGCCTTATTTACAATTTCAGGGAAGAACCTACAAATTGTATCTAGGGAACCTAAACTGCCCTATACATTGGATGATTATACTTTAATCCTACAAATTACCCAGATCGTATACGTAAATCCTTTAATGCATGTAACCAATTTAATACATATAGGATTTTCATTCATTATTTGCAATGATTGTTCAATGCTTTTTCATATGAAGAGGATAACTTCATATCAAAACTAAGACCCATTTCCATGTCATTATAAGGGACTATTGATGTCTTAGAAAAACTTCAAAGACATCTTAAAAAGTATGATTAACATCTTAATTAAATAATTCAACGTAATACATATGATTAACATCCTAATTAAAAATTTTAAAGAGATCTTAAAAAGTATCAATTTTAATTATGAAATTGTGAATTTTTATTTCAAATGTGTTGATATTATATTAAATTGTTAAATTTCTGCATTTAGATTTCAATATCTTGAAGCAAATCGAAAACAAAATTGAAATTATGAGCTACTTGAAAAATGTGTATGATGAACCTAACACTACTTATATTCTACACATTAAACATAGTTTTCATTGAGTTTGATTGAAAAAAACTTAAGTTGGAAAAACAATTGATTTTGTGGCCTGATAACAAAAAATAAAAAATAATGGGTCATCTACTAAGGCTTGGTTTGCTGCATTTAGATTTTCATAATTTTAATTGAATTAATGGTAGGTGTCATATTAATGACATTAATTAATACTTCCAATGTTCAGAGGATTGATAATTTCCATCCACCATTTTCTACCCTTTTTGATACATAAATAATTTATATCAATATAAATTTTAGTGAAAATCACTTACTTATATTAAAGTATATTTTAATTTTACAGATTAAAATAGGTTCTAAATCATGTTTTTATTTCAATTTTTATTTCAAAGTACATATTTTTATTTCACATTTTATTGAATAAATATATTGAAAGCTCGAAAAGAAACCAAAGACTAACATAACCAGTTTAGTGTTGGACTGTCATAGTGAATACTTCCATTAATGGTATAGTGAATACTTCAATTAATGGTAGGTGTCATGTTAATGGTATAGTGAATAATTCAATTAATGGTAGGTGTCATATTAATGGCATTAGTGAATACTTCCAATGTGCAGAGGGTTGATAATTTCCATATCAACCATTTTCTACCATTTTCAATACATAAACAATTTATATGAATATAAATTTTAATGAAAAACGCTTACTTATATTAAAGTATATTTTAATTTTACATATTAAAATAGGTTCTAAATCATGTTTTTATTTCAAAGTACACATTTTTATTTCACATTTTCTTGAATAAATATATTGAAATCTCGAAAAGAAACCAAAGACTAACATAACAAGTTTAGTGTTGGAAACAAAAAAATGATGTTTATACAATGATGTTTATAAATAAAATGAAATAAAAGATTTTTAATTTCAACACAATATCATAAATCATAAATTAACCTTTTTTTATTGTAAATAAAGTAAGATCCTTATATTAATAATTGTTGATGTCTATACAATGCCACCTATTATCAGGGGTGATTTTAAGGATGTAAATTTATTTTTAAATGTAGAAACCTTGGCGAATATTACTAATCCTTCATATGCCAACTATAAATGTTTGGCGATATTTTTGTAAAAATATTCAAATTTCTAAGGATTTTATATAGTTTTTATAAATTTTTGACGATTTTTAAGGTAAAATAATTTTATCCTATAGAATTTGGGCGAATCATTTTTAAAATAACGAATCTCGTTTTTCGAGAAACCATGGAAAATTAACCCATGAGAGAAATTTAGCCCCTAAAATCATCCATGCCTATTATACACCTAGTCTGGCACAAAAGGGAAACCATAATAGGTGGCTTTCAACAAAACCTTATCCTTTCACCATCATAAAAATTGAAATTATAAAATCATAAAAAATATTTTTTCTTTTTTCTTTTTGTAAGTTAGAAATATGTATTAAAGCCTTCTGGTATCAAAAAATTACATCTGTCCTAATAAATATTGAGACAGTGGTTGCATCGCCCAGATGGAAAACCAATGTTGCCACTTGTCCAAACAGTTCACAGTTGCAGAAAAAGGAGAAAAAAATATCCTGTGACATATTGTTGTTCTAAGACTAGAAACTAAGGTTCCTCGCAGGGCTAGAGACAAGAGAAGTAGCATGTCTAAAGAAATAAAAAAACCAAGAAAACCTGTGAACATCATTTTCATCTGGAGTTTGGGCATGGATTTCGTTCCCTTTGAGGATCATGCACAATATATGGCGATGAATTCCCTGTGTCTGGAGTGGTCTGAAGGAGAGTGGAGATGAGAGTCTTCAAGCACTCCTCGAGATGCTCATGAAGTTTGTATCTTTTCAAAGACTCCACCATGTCACACTTGAATTCAAAGACTGAGTTCTGGATGTGGTCCAAAGAATTCTGAAGCTCCATAAACCCATCTCATCAAGTGCATGAAGATTTTGGCAGCCAAAGAAACCGAGGGTGGAAGAGGACGTGAAGGTGGTGGTGGAATTGCAAAAGAAGTGTGGGGGGAGGTAGAAGAAGTGTGGCGGGATGCAGAAGAAGTGAGGGGGGTAGTCGAGATAGGGAGAGCGGATGGAGAAGGTAGGCGGGAGGGAGGCTAGTGTATGGATGATGCTTCTGGGCTAAGCTCAGGTGCAAAGCTGAGTGAATTAATTATGATATCAAACCACTCCACTTTGCAGGCCCACGAGGACGACAAAGGAGGGAGATCTACGGTGGAGGAATCAGTTGTAGGCGGAGGCAATTCTAGAGTGTGTTTTCTTCCTCTCACATGTGAGCTATACCACGGAACCCCTCTCTTGGATTTTCCCCTTTTCCTTCGCATCGAGAAGAAACAAGGGAGAGGATGGATGGAAATGAATTTATGGCGAGTTAAAATGAACCAGAGATGAAGAAAACCAGGGTTGAAGATGGGAGGAGCTAGGGTCGAGGTATGAGAATGAGCTAAAGAACTAACATGCGCATAATTATAAGTTGTTTCCCATAAGACATAAATTATCCTTTCACCATCATAAAAATTCAAATTATAAGCTATTGACTATTTATTATGAATAAAAAATATATTTTAACATCATAAACAATATATGAGAAATCAAATATGAGACAATAAATTGATATTTTGAGTTCCAAAAATATCATATATATAATGAAAGTTTGAATAGTTACATCTCCAAATACATAGGTTCCACATCCATTTTAGGATGATAACAAAAACTAAGACATTTAACTCCAAAATTCTGGACACTAAACCATCGCTTTAAGATAGATCACTTCATACCTGCAAAAGAAAACATTCATCAAATTTAAAATTAAAAAATTTACAATAAAATATATGTACAAATTTAAAATAAAATGTGCACATGTACGATTTTAGATAAATAAAAAAAGTTGTGATTAAAGAAAAATTGACATACATATCAAAAGAGTTAAGTCTCATCCTCCAACATACTCATTTCCACCAAATATAATGTAAACATCTGTAACAATAAAAATAAATAATAAAAACAAATAACACATATTAGCATATATACTTTAACTAAATATTAAATAAACAATAAGAAATAATAACATACCCAACCAAACTTCCACAGATTTAAAATTATCCCTCTATTTTTATTACACTTTTTTGACACTTTTTTTAAACCAAACTTCCATCAAAAAGTTACAAAACTTCCAAAATAGTTACTCTCCACATTAAGCAAACACGATTTAAACAATTTGTAAAATCTTATCTAGAATCTTAAAAAAAGTTAAAGAGAAAAATTGTGTTCTTGGTAGCCAATTTTTGTGTTCGGAGTTAGATAATAATCTGAAAATAAATACACTTGTGTATGCAGAAAGTTCAAAAATTTCCATATTAAGTCCTTCCAATAAAATACTCATCTCCTTGTGGATAAAGTCCCAAATCCTTTATGTGAAATTTGTTGGGTATGTGTTATATTCTTTGCAAGAGTAGTAACGCATGAGCATATGCGTTGGGCACACTGGGGGTTTAGAGGGGTGCAGGGGGGCAGAGCCCCCCCCAAAAAAAATTCTGCCTCGAGAAACATGACATGTATTTAGGTGGTTTTTTCTGCACATGGTTTTTGCCGATGGTTTTCTATTTTCGGTTAAGGAATTAGGGTTTTGGACTAATCCAGGTCATTGGGTTAGGGTTTTGGATGCCGCTGGCTCCTATATGTATATTGTATTGTAAACGATGTAACACAATGAATGAATATAATATATGTTGGTTTTCCTGGTTTAGGTTTCGAGGGGAAAAATCTTTGTGTAATGTTTGTATTTTCCATTGTATCTTTTTTGTTCTTTTATGAATATCTGTTTACAGTAGACATTGTACAAGGTTAGAATTTACATTTGGTATCAGATATTTATTGGCTTTAGGGGGACTCCTTTGTGGTCAAGGGTTTGGCTCGGGACTGTGATAAGTCTTGTTATATTGGGAGATCTGCAGTATTGTTTTTTAGGTGAAAACAAATGGCAAGAAATTTGAAGATGGAGATCGATAAGTTTAATGGGAAAAGATTTTATTTTTGGAAGCTCAATATGGAATATCTTTTGGTGGATAGAGATCAATGGATTATGGTAGATACAGGTACTGCACCTACAAGAACTTCTGCAGATGACTGGAAAAAGATGGATTGGAAGGCAAAGAGCACAATCCAACTATGTCTCTCCGATTCAGTATTACTAAATGTGTCAAAGGAAGCTACAACCAAGGATTTATGGGAAAAGTTGGGGAATTTGTATGAGTCTAAGTCTCTGGTAAATAAATTATTCCTGAGAAAGAAGTTGTATATCTTGAGGATGAGAGATGGAGACTCGATGGCAGAGAATTTGAATGCCTTTAATACTATGGTAAGTCAGTTAGTATCTATTGAGATTAAATTTTCATATGAAGATAAATGTATGAGTTTGTTGTGTTGTTTACCAGACTCATGGGATAGTCTGGTTGTGGCCATGGGTAGTAATACAACTTCTTTGAATTTTGAAGAAGTGATTTAATCCTTGTTGTCAGAGGCGATGAGACGAAAGAATATGGAAGGACATAACATAGACGCAATACTTGCAAGAGGACATTCCCAGGAAAGAAATAGATATAATTTCTCAAGTGGGAGATCTAAGTCTAAGGGTAGATCTAAATCTCCTGGAAAGTCTGTAAGGGTATGTTTGAGGTGTGGAAGAGAAGGGCACTACAAGAAGTAGTGTAGATACAAAGTTGAGAAAAAGAAGGGATCTGAAGAATTTTCTTCTACAGAAGAAAAGACCTCCAAGAAAGAAGGAGGGGATGTGTACTTGGCCTCTTAAAGAACAAATGCAGATCATGAGGCATGGTTGATTGAATTTGGTGCATCCTTTCATATGACTCCCCACAGGGAGTGGTTCTGGGAATATGAAAAGTATGATGGAGGTAATGTTTTCTTAGGTAATGATTCGACAACCAGAATCATAGGAAGAGAAAGGGTCAAGTTGAGACTCATAGATGGAAGGATTAGAACACTGTGTGGTGTTCTACACTTTCCAGGTATGGCCAGAAATTTGATTTTTGTAAGAAAAATTGAAGATGCAGGGGTAAAAACAATTTTTGAAAAGGGAACGTGCAGGATGGTTCGAGGAGAAATGGTGTTGATGAAGGGAGTTTGGTTTGGAACTATGTATAAGATGCTAGGAAGAACTACTAGTGATGGGTGTAATAGCGCCATTGTTCCTGATATTGGAGTTGAAGAAGAAAGAACTCCTATAGTCTCTCGAGAAAAGGTTATGTTGTGGCATCAAAGACTAGGTCATATCAGAGAGAAGGGTCTTCGACTACTACACGATAAAGGTATGGTTGAAGGTATGTTTAACTACTCTCTGTATTTTTATTGTTGTGAACATTGTATATATGAGAAGCAAAATCGGGTAAGATTCCCCTCTTGTGCAACGAGGGCAGAAGGAATTTTACAACTAGTTCATAGTGATGTTTTTGGACCTGTGTCAATCCCATCATTGGGAAAATTTGTGTACTATGTCTCATTTATAGATGAATTCTCGACGAAAACTTGGATATATTTCCTCAGGAAGAAATCTGAAGTCTTTGATAGGTTTAAAGAGTTTAAGG
This sequence comes from Picea engelmannii, assembly GCA_009831015.1. Lineage (NCBI taxonomy): Eukaryota > Viridiplantae > Streptophyta > Pinopsida > Pinales > Pinaceae > Picea > Picea engelmannii. The sequence goes on from ML784676.1 coordinate 96,445, forward strand.
ATCTTGTTGAGAATCAAACAAAGAAAATAATTAAGGTGTTGAGAACAGATAATGGCGGAGAGTTCTACGGGAATGAATTTGAAGACTTCTGTAAGAAGTGTGGTATAGAAAGGAAGAATACTACTCCATATACACCTCAACAAAATGGAGTTATAGAAAGGATGAATAGGACGTTGATGGAAAAAGAAAGGTTCATGCTCAGTGGTGTCAGGTTAGGGCAATAATTCTGGGCAGAGGCAGTGGGTACTGCATGTTATCTAGTCAGCAGATCACCCTCATCAGTGTTGGGTGAAAAGACTCCACAAGAGGTATGGACTGGTAAGGAACCTTCTCTCACACATATTAAGGTATTTGGCTACGATGTATATGTTCATGTTCCAAAGGAAAACAGGATTAAGGTGGATAATAATGCTGAAAAATGTATTTTTATTGGATATAAAGATGGTCTCAAAGGTTATAAGCTTTGGAACCCAAAAACTAAGAAGGCAGTGTATAGCCAAGATGTGGTATTTAGAGAAATGAAGGATGTTGTTAAACAGGAAGTCCTACAAAGTAAGGAAGAACCAAAGAAGATAAAGTTTGATTTAAAAAATGATGAAGCAGACTCTACAGAAGAACATGAATAAGAAGAAGAAGATTCTCATACTCCAGTATTGAGGAGATCGGATCGAGAAATAAGGCTACCGGAAAGGTATAGTCCATCTGATTTGTGTTCAAATTTTTCTTTATCTATTAATGATTATGATCCTAGAACTGTCAGGGAGGCAGTGGATTCAAAGGATGGAAATATATGGAAAAGGGCCATGGAAGAAGAAATGGCATCTTTGGATAAGAATGAGGCTTGGGATCTACTGGAGTTGCCAACTAGAAGAAAACCCATTGGCAGAAAATGGGTATTTAAAAAGAAGATGAATGCAGAAGGGAAAATGGAGAAACACAAAGCTCGATTAGTAGCAAAGGGTTATTCCCAGGTTGAGGGAATTGATTTTGGTGAGATTTTTTGTCTTGTTGCCAAGTTAACCTCTATAAGATTTATGTTATCTATTGTTGTTGCATTTTATTTTGAAGTAGAACAGATGGATGCGAAGACAACATTTCTGCATGAGGATTTGGAAGAAGAAATCTTTATGAAGCAACCAGAAGGTTATGCTGTGAAAGGAAAGAAGGAGTTGGTATGCAAGCTGAAAAAGTCCCTTTATGGTTTAAAACAATCACCAAGGATGTGGTATCAAAAATTTGATACTTATATGCTGGGACTTGGCTTCACAAGAAGCAAAGAGGATCATTGTGTGTATTCTAAATTAATTGGTGATCATTTGATTTATTTGGTCTTGTATGTGGATGACATGTTGTTGATAGGAAACAACAAGGAGATTATATAGGATGTGAAAACTCAGTTTTCCTCTAAATTCAACATGAAGGATCTTGGTGCTTCAAATTTCATTTTGGGCATGAAAATTGAAAGAGATTGAAAAAAGAGGAAACTCTGGTTAAATTAGAGAAAATATGTCGAGACAGTATTGCAGAGGTTTAATATGCAGGAATGTAAACCGAGCAAGGTTCCTATTCCTGTTGGTATAAAGTTATATGTGGATCAGTGTCCCAAGACACATGAATAAGAGGAGGACATGTCTCATGTTCCATATGCGAGTGTAGTTGGTAGTTTTATGTATGCAATGGTCTGTACTGGACTGGACATTTCACATGCAGTGGGAGTTTTGAGTAGGTATATGTCAACACCAGGGAAGGAGCATTGGACAACAATAAAAAGGGTTTTCATGTATTTGCGTGGCACTTCTAGCTATGGATTATGCTACGAAGGAAGATCGGGATTGGACAGAGTGGTCGATATACATGGCTTTGTGGATGCAGACAAGGCTAGAGATTTTTATCATAGGAGATCTACAAGTGGGTATGTGTTTATCCTGTTTGGAGGAGGAATAAGTTGGATGAACAAAAGACAGGCTGTAGTGGAACTTCCAACTACAGAATCTAAATAAATGGCAGCCACTCATGCAAGTAAGGAAGCAATATGGTTACAAAGATTATGTTTAGGTGTTGGGTTGGTACAAAAATCTATAAGGATAGAGTGTGACAGTCAGAGTGAGATTTTTCTGGCGAAGAACCCTTCTTATCATTCAAAGACAAAGCACATTGATGTTCAATATCACTTTGTGAGAGACATGATTGAAGAAAAAAAAATATCATTGATGAAGGTGCACACTTTAAAGAATGTTACAGACTCATTAACAAAATCTGTGAGCACTGAGAAGTTCTCTTGGTGTAGAGGATCCATGGGCATTGTTGCCCTAGATTTTTGACTATGTAACCATGTAACCCCCTGTATGCAAAGAAAACAACAAGTGGGAGAATGTTGGGTATATGTTATATTCTTTGCACGAGTAGTAATGTTTGAGCGTATGTGCCGGGCGCGCAAAGGGGTTAGAGTGGGGGTTGTGGGGGCAACTCCCCCTAATTTTTTTTCTACCTTGGGAAACGTGTCATGTATTTAAGTGGTTTTTTCGACACATGGTTTTTGCCAATGGTTTTCTATTTCCGGTTAAGGAATTAGGGTTTTTGACTAATCGAATTCATTGGGTTAGGGTTTTGTATGCCTCTGTCTCCTATATGTATATTGTATTGTAAACAATGTAACACAATGAATGAATATAATATATGTTGGTTTTCCCGGTTTGGGTTTCCAGGGGCAAAATCTTTGTGTAATGTTTGTATTTTCCATTGTATATCTTCTGTTCTTTTATGAATATCTATTTACAGTAGACATTGTACAAGGTTAGAATTTACAAAATTCTCATTCCAGGTGATCTTATTTACTCAACAGTAAAATACTTATCTCCTCAACAGTAAAATACTTCTCTCCTCTTCTGCATTGGAGTAGATGTTCTCATATAATAAAATGCCCTCAAATCCCCTTTCAAATTAAAGAACTCATAAATCTCCATATTAATCCATTCTTCCAAAAAATTACTTATATCTATGAAACAAATTAAAGGACTTATAAATATCCATATTAAGCCATTATTCGAAGAAATTACTTATATCTATGAAAGTTCAAAAATATCCATTTTAAAAACCATTCTTCCATAAAATACTTATCTCCTCTTTTTGTTGTGGAATAGATGTTCTCATATAATATTTCATGTACTTGAAGAAAAAACAAATCTACACATATATTAAGTCAATCTTCAAAAACCATTTAAATATTTCATCTTTGATATGTATTCATATTACATATAATTAAATTCTCTTTGAAATGTATTCTTCATAATCTAAACATAAGTGAGATCATGCACATACATAACTTATTTTTAAATCTACTTGAATCTTGGTTTTTGTGGTTAGTAACCAATTTATTTAAGAGTTTGACAATACCCTAGAAATAAGGAATTCACTTCGTTGTAAGTAGAAAACACAAATGTTCGTACTACATCATTATTGGACAAGAAGGAGAGGAATTCAATCGAAGAAAATTAAGAAACTTCCACTTTTTTGATGTGGGATAGAGTCCGTTCTCAAATAATCGAATGTTCAAGTTCAAAAGTAGGTCTTCATCATGATCTAAACATAAATAAGTTTGAATGTACCATTTAAGACAACAATAAGATTATATCTAGGGGTTATATATATTTCAAAATAATTGATCAAGGCCTTGAAAAGTTATATAGACACTAGTTTAGTAACCCTATGAATAAGAAATGCTAAACTAAAAATTTGAGAGTTTGTTTTTTATAAAAAAGTAAAAAATATAAGCTTATTCAAAAACATTAAGCTTGAACACTTTTATATAAAAGCCCAACATAAAATAAAATTAAAACTCACTAATGTGCAATGAACATACATTTATGAATCATCATGAATAGATACATCCTTCACAGGTATGGATGATTCCTCATCAATCCCAATCACCCACACTCTCTTCTCCACATTTTGTTCAAACACACTCTCAGGCACTCTCTTCTCCACATCGCCCTATATAACACATTTCAAATTTGAAAATTTGAAAATTAAATTTAAATTATTTTAACACATTAAATTGTAGTTTTAAATTTTGAAGCATGTAATGCCTATTATATGCCAACCTATGATTCAATAAATTAAATATTGTTTAAGAAATTCTTCATTTAAATTAATAATTTAAATGAAAATTTGAAATTTTAATATATAACTAAATTTGTGTTCAACATGTAATGATACCTGTGAACTCCCACCCTCTTCAAACTCTCTGAATGAGAATTGGAACAAACCTGCCGAAGTAGTAGGAGATGGAATAGGTATCTATGAACAACACAACTAAGAATTAAATCTAGAATTCAATGTGTTCAGATTTATACAAAATTATAAATGTCATGTTGTTGATCTTATTCCAAATATTGGAGATTGGACAACTAAAGCGTTCATCTGTGGATATTACAAAACACATACCTGATTCAACCCATCCAAATTTAAACTTCTGGAATCAAGTCCCCTATTTTCTGGAGATTCATTTAACGTATCTCCAAACTATAATTAATGACAATAACAAGTCAATTATTTCTATGGATACAATGATATGTATCTAGATCTAGAATTAGAAGTAAACTATTCTAAAATGTGTCAAAAATTTACTAACTAGAACACATACCAATCCGTTGTTTGGTTCATCATTTTGAATGACCTCCTTCCAACCATCATGAAATTTTTTTGCATACTCATTAAGATATTCTAATGACATGGTATCTAACTCCTCATACATTTTATAAACAAAAATGGCCCGAGAATTAGCTTTTGCTCGCTGATGGTTCAAGCCAACATCAACACCATAAAAATCGATTACAAATTTTCACCGATTGCATTCCTAGCCTCTTTGTCAACCTCTGATGAAGCTCACAACTTTTAATGTGAAGAAAATGCCCCTATTGGGATAAATAATAAAGGTTGTGGATGCCTCTGCAATGTCTCATTTCAATATGCCCATTTTCGATCATATGACCATCATTTACCAACCCCATAATAATCAGACGATAGACTAGTAACTCAGGGTGCATGTCCATGAAAAACTCTGCGTAAAAGTCTCTAGAAAAATAATGTGGAACTTCATCATTCCACGGAAATTTCTCATATGCTACCAAAAATATATTATACAGATGTTCTGCTATGTTTCGGTGCTTAAAATATTGCACCTTCAACATCTTTCGCTTTGGCTCATATTTGAAATTAAACATAGAAATTGCATTTTATTTTGAAACTTTATTTTTTACTACATTTATCAGCGATTTGATTTTCACCTCTTCATCAAATCGTTAAAACCATCCTCGTTGGCCCCATTTTTTTATATGAATCCATAAATTTTTGGAATGAATGAAAAACAGTCTCCAAGTTTTCTTTATTCTCCTGAGGGAGATCCAATCTCCTCAAATCATGTTCCAACATGTTTTTAACACTTGATCATCACTCCAGGCTCATTTCTTCAGTAATCCCTTCCTAGGGAAGCTCATCACAAACATCCAAAGGATAGGTGGATGTAGGCGTGTAATATTTTATTTCTTGATAATGATGCCTCAAAAATCCACCTTCACCTTCACCAACATTATAATATTTTTGACACCCACTCTCTCTTTCATTGTCTTCCCTTGCACTAAAATCATTATCAACACACACATTTGAAAATAATTATGACATTTAACTTGACATAATTTAACATTAGAAAATTAAAACACACACACACACACACACACACATTTAACATAAACATAAATACACAAAAATACAAAATCAAAGAAAATTACCAAAAATATTTTATTGTCTTGATGTATTCCCTACATTCTCAGGTGTAGGAGTATCAATCTACAACCTCTCCAAGAAGATTTCATCCACAAAACTTGTTTGAGAACATTCTTGAGATGATCTATTCACAGACTCATTTTATAATATCCTCCTCTGACTACATTGTCTTTGGTCACTCAGAGTCTTAGTCGAAGATGAGGTTCCTCTTCTTCCTTCTTGGGATAGCCTAGGGCGTCTGCGAGGAATGTTTGGAGACTCATGTCGTGACATCTCTCCTCAATATCTATCCTTTGAAAATTCCTAAATATGAAATTTCATAAGTTATAAAAACATTAAATGGAAATACTAAATTTATAGAACAAGCATTTAAGCATTTATGACAACTTCAAAGCATCACAAGAAAAAGAAAAAAAACTAATCATTGAAAAAAATAATTACTGATTTTTTTTTTACTTAAAACTGAAACAAGAAACAATATTACATGATATGTTGTTTCTATCCTCTTATATATATTCTCAAAGAAAGATTCAAGGGATCATTGATCAAGCCCTCGGGGCAGATCTCATCATGACACATGGAACAAATTTCCAAGAAGAACTTTTAGGGTAAAATATCAATAGACTAACCAACAACATACATAGGTGGCACCAACAATAGAAGAGAATGAAAACATACACAAGGTGGCATTAGCAAGGAGATAAAGATGGTGACACCAACAAAAAAATTAGGAGGGTGATAACAGCAAGTAGAACCAAAATTCCCAAACAATAACCATGAAGAGATCTCTGAGAAGATGGAAAACACCAAGAAGATCTATCCTAGAGGGGTCGTAGCCACATAATTAAATAATTTAAAAAAATAATAGTTTATAACATAAAATATTTATTGTTAAATCATGAAAATCAACAAGAAAAAAAACAAGTCAATAGAGGGGATCCAAATTTCTTTAGGAAAAAACAAAGAACAAAACCAAAAACCCACACAACAATTAATGGGGGAATAACTCAAGCAAAGGTGGTTTCAACACTATGTCAACAATTAAATTCTTCCAAAGTCAAGGCGACTATCTTTTTTTAGGTAAAACGCAAAACCAAAAACCCACACAACAATTAAAGGGGATGTAAGTCAAACAAGGTTGATTTCAAGAAAAAGTCAACAATTAAGTTCTTCTTTAATGGAAAAATGTCCACATGATTCTCATGATATTTGATTATAATATTTTATCATCCCATCATAAAAGGAAGATCGATAATGTGATTGTTTTCTTCTTAACTACATGGACCATCTCAGGAGATAAAAAAATCACACATTATTTGAACTTGGTACTTAAATCATAAAATAACATTAACCATTTAAATCATTAAAAAACACTAACTAACTCATAAAATAACACTAACTACTCCTAGTTCTCATGGACCATCCTCGGACAAAATACTAATGCTAACTATTTAAATCATAAAATTTAAAATCATTTTAAACCAAACACCCACAACACCAATGTCTGCCTTCCCTCAGTACCAACATCAATTAAAATATGGACCTATCCATGTATAGGAAAAAGCCTAAATTTAGGCCCATCTTTGTACATGGATAGGGCCATACTCTGATTGATAGATACATCAAGCATGCAATGCTTAGCATATTCGGCCATGTCCATGTACAAGGACATGCCCGAATTCAGGCATGTCCCTGTACATGGACATGGCTATTTTTGGCCTATGTCCATGTACAGGGACATGCTTGAATTTCCTTGTCCATGTAGAGGGACACACCCAAATTCGGGCCTGTCCCTTTACATGGATAGGGCCATATTCAACCATTGCCATGTATAGGGATAAACCCAAATTTGGGCCTATCCCTTTACATGGATAGGGACATTCCCTTATTTGGGCCTATCCCTGTACATGTACAAGGCCGAATATGGCCCTATCAACACTCTAATACTATAATAAAATATGAAATATAAAATCTAACTAACAATTTAATACTAAAATGTAAAATATTTAATCTAAAATATGTGATATGTAACCTGTAATCACTATGAAGTTGATTATCAAATAATTGTTGTCATAATAAGCTAGAACACATACATTAAATCTTTCACCACTACATTCGGTGGAAATTACGATGAAATATTACGACGGCTTAAAATTCCATCGTAATTTTTTTCCTTGTTTTGGACTAAATTTACTTTTTTTTTTTCGGGGTCCAATTGTTCGTCGGTATAGAGACCAACATTCCATGTTCATCGTTCTAGCGACCAACATTCCACGTTGGTTTTCCTAGCGACCAACATTCAAACTATAGTTGTTATAATGACCAGCTATGTCACCTATGAGAATCAAACGGTCATTGATTTATTGTTTGGTCAATTTGATCGAATTCGTCGGAAGACCGACTAAATCAATCCTATATATATCTCAGTTACGACAAATGTGCTATAGTTTCGAAAATCATTTTCTACAGTTGCATGAGTAATTTATGAAATGGTGTTCTGATGTAATGGTTTTCTGGCTTTCTATGAAATCTTGATTTAAATTCTCTTTCAAGAAGAGAAACATTGAATTGATCATACTCTACATAGTTGAGATTTTGAATGTCAGTACTTAAAAAATTTCTGTGTGATTTAGTAATTTGGTGGTATTGAACTATTTCATGGTGGTATTGAACTTCTGATAAGTATTGTCTTTAATTTGATACCATTCCCACATGTTCTAGAACTCGAAAAACGCAATTTGGGTAGAAAGAATTAAATTCTCGACTCTTCAACACATTCAACGGCTCATTGGTCTTGCATTTTTCCCTTTAGCCGTGGAAAGTCAGAG
>ML784676.1:126980-162462 GCA_009831015.1 Picea engelmannii
TTCATTAACGAAACAACATTGTCCAACAATTGTTTCACCCTTCTTTATATTGTTGAAACACCAGTTCCTCAGCAGTATTCTACAACATCACTCTTCGACAAACATTTCTTTGATCTTCCTACGGCTGAAACACCAACTTTTCGACATTTTCTGTCAACAAGATTTTTGCGCTCTCATACTACATTTTGTCCTTCTAGTCAACAAATCCTTGATACAATTCATCTAACCAATCAAAAGTCTCCGCCACGGCCACTGCAGAACTATTACGAACAGGCATTATATTTTGTTTACAGCACGAATCAGAAGGTAAAGGCGAGGTATGTAAATTTTATGTAATACAATTAAGCTATAGTTAATGAGAAGATTCCAAATCATTATGACCACTCGAGTGAAATCATTATTAGCCGCACTTGAAGGGGGGGAGGACATATCAAACTTTTATACCATCACTTCACACGAAATCACAACTGCCATTCCTATTTTACCATCCTTTTGTTCGTCTCACCACCATTCGCATGCCTTCACTCGAAAAACTTACTCTGCACAGAAGTTGTTAATCAACTCTTTGACGGTGTATTTTACTGAGTTGTTATCTATGGGAGGCTCTGTTATATGGTACGAACCTACCACGACGGCCCTGTTAGAATTGTTCCCAGAAGCCTATCAAATTTTTCTGCAGGCAGGATGGCTCAGTTATTTTCAGAGACTCCAGGGGTTTGATCAACAACAGGTTCTGCAATTTGCCCAAAATATCCAGGGAGATCATTCCATTGTTCAAGGGGTTCGAATCTCAGTTATAGAAGAGGATATAGCACAGGTTTCGAGTCTCCCTACCAATGGCACTCGCTTGTTCAGCCGCAAACATATAATCCTGAATGCCCAGCGGGATTTCCTCTCGCCAGAAGAACAAATTGAATTTAAAGGTCGGGGTGTCCGACTTAGCTCGTTGCTGCCCCCATGGCCGGAAGTTGAAAAATTCATCAAACACTACCTTACCTGTGAAGGCCGATACCAGGTAGTCTAGCAACACGATTTTCTCCTGTTGTCTCATCTACGACATAATAGATTGGTGAACATTCCTTATTATCTTCTCACTTGCCTCAAAAATATGTTGTGTTACTATAAAAAGGCTAAAGATCCCGCCCTTTCACTCACCCATCACCGTCTCGTTCAACTTCTTATCCAAAAGGGTTTTTCCCAACAAAACCTTCCACTAAACAACCCACCTATAGATCCCCAAGAAGCCGCTGAAATTCCTGAAAATCTTCAGGAACAACAACCACAAAACCCTCCAGACTCTCCATAAATACCTCACAGTCTTCCTACAGAACCAATCAGTCCAATTACCCCCCTACCATACCAAGCCCGCCCCACACTTTACCAGAATCATCCACTCCTACCCTTCATATTCTTAGCGATGATTCTGAGCCAGACAATTCTCCCTGCCCCATCATTAAGGAAAAACCCACACGAAAAGGAAAGAAAAATCCTTTCTTTCCGCCCTTTTTACAAAGAAAACGAACAAGGGACTCAACAGGGGAAACCACTACTACCACCTCCATAGACCCCCAACCCATCCGACTAATACCCCGTACACCTCCAACCTCCCAAATGTCGAAATGTTTTCCTATTCCACCCACGGGCACTGAAACACAAGAACTAGATGCCCAGGGTATTGCGACATCATATGTTTCAAATCAAGTAGATGAAACACAAGAACCAACTACCCATTTAGTAGCTGAAACACAAGAACCAACTACCCATTCAGTAGCTGAAAAACAGGAACCATCTACCCATTCAGTAGCTGAAACACAAGAACCAACTACCCATTCAGTAGATGAAACACAACAACCAGCTACTCATTCAGTGGTTGAAACACAAGAACCAGCCATAGTTGCCACACAAGAACCAGCTACAACTGAAACACAAGAACCAACTTCTTATATTGACACTAAGATACAAGAATCAGAGGTCTAGGGTGTCGCAACACTACTTTCCTTACATCAACAAGCAGATTCACAAGAAGCATCTGTTGATCCTGTAGCTGCTCCACAAGAACCAGCTAGTGCGGCTGTGACTGCTACACAAGAACCAGTCACTCCTCAACCAGAACCAACAATGGCCTCTGTTTTACAAGAAAATGAGTTCCTAAAGTCTGAACTAGAAGCCTACAAGCAAGAGCTAGTCATGGAAAAGGAAGCCTATGAAAATGAACTTAATTTGTACACCCTATCTCGCACAGCGACCATGTCAGAAGGAACTACAACAGAGAACCCATGTAGAGAATATATGTGTTGTCAATGTGGGGACATCTACTACTAAGAAGGCTACAAAGTAATTCAAATCCTAATACTAGGAGCTCCCCCTGCTCCTTCAACTTTTGCAGTCAAACAAGAAAAACCTGTTGTTACACAAGAACCAGTAGGACCCTCCAAAATAAATACTGAACCCTGGCCTGCAACGAATGTCAAATCTGAAACCCCTGGTTTTGTTAATAAAGCTGTACAAACATTTCCTATTGAAGAATTTACCCCTCCCAGCCAGATCAATATCCACACCTTTGTGGAACAAGCCACTCAGACCCTACCTCAGCCTACCACTTGCAACGCTGAAACACAAACTTAGACCCTACTTTAGCCTATTACTTGCAATGTTGAAACACAAACTCAACCATGGGATGAGCAGGCAATAATAGAAAAATGGAAAAAAGAGTATGTTGTTACACAAGCCAAAATCCTACAGGAACACAGACCAATCTGGATAAATCATACCTACTCAAATTGGGAAGCTTTGGAACAAACACGCTAGGAAGCTCATGCCCTTAAGAAACAGAACAAAGAGCTAAAAGGCAGAGTGCTCCTGATATTTGACTTGGCACAAAAGATATTGGCTGCAAGGAAACCATCCTACAATTACTCCTTGTTCCTCATGGAACGACTTACATGGTTTCAGATCAAATCAATCACATAAGGCAGACCCCATGCAGTGCTACATCTAGAAGATTTTGTCAAAACCTTTGCAGATGCCTTTGCTATGGATCAACACCTCCTTTGTGAGTCATATTTTCATAATGAGGCCATCCTTGAGAACAGGGAGCTTAACCTTAATCCTCTTGTCACTGACATCCAGATTTAGGCATTCAACTCCTTTCTCCACAATCAGATTATATGGCAGGATGACTTCCTGGCTGGCAAGCACAATGAGGATAACCGCCTTCTCTGGATAAGACCAGAACCACAGAATGCTGCCACCTTTGTTACATAATATTATCAGTTTTTAGAGAAACCAGGGATGACTGAACATGTTTAGCAACTACAATCAACAGTGCTTCAGGATTGTCAACACTTCATCAGATCCACAGAGATGGTTACCCTATAGGAAAACAACTTGTTTTGGTAGCAATCTACTGAGAAAAGACAGGAACACAATCCTTTTGGCCCTACTAATCTCGAGATAGAAATCTCCAGGGTACCTAACTACATCCAGTGTGTTCAGCAATGTGCTGAAAGATGGATAGGGTACCGATTTTATTTTCCTATCCTCTGGTTTCCAACAGAGAGATATCAAATACATTATAACTTGCTTAAGAAGACAAAAATTGCATCTTGGAAAAGGTTACAATGCATCCAAGGGTTCAAAGCTCCAACAGACAACACCTCCCACAACTACTCCTTGAGTAACTTGCACGCTCAGAGTTGGTATTCAGATTCTGATTCAGAGTGAAGTTGCCTGAGGACACGCAACATTTTAAGTTGGGGGGGATGTTAGGACCACACAATGTACCTTTTTGCCTACACTTTTTGCCACCATTACACTCTTGTTCCACTCACATTTAAACTCATATTATCACTTTACCCTATCTTTCCAAAGGTATACAATGTCTCTTCTCTTTACTATATGTTTAATTTGTTTTGCATATAATTTTACATTACTTTCGTACTTAACCATTGATCAGAAATGTATAAGTGCTGAAACAGTTCGAACTGCAGATTAGAATTGAGGCCTGTTTCTGAAACAGTTAAAGAACGCAAACCCTGTGGCTGAAACAACAACTCATATAGAAGAAGTCGTTACACAATCCGTGGTCAATGATGCTGAAACACAGAAGAAGTTGTTACATAGTCTGCAATCAACGATGTTGAAACAGAGAAGCCGTTACACAGTTCGCGATTAATGATGGTGAAACATAGAAGACGTTACACAGTCCATGATCAACGATGTTGAAACACAGAAGCAGTTACACAGTCCGTGGTCAACGATGTTGAAACAACAACTCACACAGATTGACTACAACAACCACACCTTGAGCTAGCATCAACCATCGCTACTGCCTGAGAGGTGCTGAAACAGTCAAAATGCAAATCCCATGGATGAAACAACCCACGATTTGCGATGCTGAAACAACATACAACAACAGTAACAAGAGTCAAATAAAGAAGTTGTTACTCCAGCCACAACAACAACACCTCACTCAGCACTTGTAATAGCATTCTATTGCGGGAGACTAGGATATCCTATTTCAGTTTAGAAAGTCGATCTGACTAAAAATAGGACTCATATGTACACCTGTAATTAGTGGATTAAATTGTATCGAAGGGATCCTCCTCTTTAAATAAGAGGAAATCACCATTCAAGAGGAACTCTTGTTTTTGTATTAAGAAAGGATTTACAGAGAGGGACGTTTTCACTCCATAATTGTAATGTAACACAGTTGACAGATGAATAAAATATTGTTCTGAGCATTTCTCTCTAGTTCCTTTCATTTCAGGGGAATCTTGTGAGAAGGGAGGGCCCACCTTCTTCACAAGATTCACCCGTTAGATTTGTAGTGTGTTAGTGTGATTTATGTTTATGCCTTGATTAAATTCTGTTTTGCTGAAACACTACTTTATTGAATTCTGTTTTGCTGAAACACTACTTTACTGAACTATGTCTTGTTGAAACTCTGCTTTACTGAATATTACATTGTTTTCATGTGATTCATGCTTGGGTAACTATTTAGTTAACAATTCTGTTTGATGAGTGCATCAAAGTGTGCTAATAAGAAACATGTGTTGAAGTTTCCTGCTTAGCAAATAGGGTCTTGTTCTCTGTTAGAGATAGTTAGACTTCAGTGCATTAATGAGTTTATGAAAGTGTGCTAATCAGAAACAGGTGCTGAAGTTTCCTTCTTAGGAAATAGGGTCTTGTTCTCTGTTAAGGATAGTTAGCCTTCAGTGCATTAATGAGTTTATGAAAGTGTGCTAATCAGAAACAGGTGCTGAAGTTTCCTGCTTAGGAAATAGGGTCTTGTTCTATGTTAGAGATAATTAACCTTCAGTGCATTAATGAGTTTATGAAAGTGTGCTAATCAGAAACAGGTGCTGAAGTTTCCTGCTTAGGAAATTGGGTCTTGTTCTCTATTAGAGATAGTTAGCCTTCAGTGCATTAATGAGTTTATGAAAGTGTGCTAATCAGAAACAGGTGCTGAAGTTTCCTGCTTAGGAAATAGGGTCCAGTTCTCTGTTAGAAGATAGACAACCTTCAGTGTGTATGTCAATTATTTCAGTTAAGTAATGAGTTCATGAAGTGTGATGAACAAAAACAGGTGCTGAAGATTCCTTCTTTGGGAATAGGGTCCTGTTCTCTGGTTACAGAATAGTTGGTCTTTCTTGTTGCAGTATCTTCTTTTTATTTTAATGTAATCCAAGATTCTTCAATTAATCATTTCTTTAAACTCTGAGCTCGGCAATAGGTAGGTTTCTTTCCTGTAATTCAAGTTAGAACTTCAGTTTGCTCAAGTCAAGTGTGATTAATATAGTTTTTACTACAACTCTAGGTTTCTTTTGAGATTGAGCATATATAGTGCGTGGTTACCTTTGAATTAAATAGACTTCCCTGGGTTGACAATTTATTTAGCACTTGATTGTTTATATTAAATAAGAAATTATAGTGACCAACACATACCATGTCTTTGGTTTTGCAAGCAGTCTGAAACAGACTATTTCTTTGGGCTAGGTTCTCTGCCTCCTTCTTTGGCTTCAAGAGATTTTTCTGGATCATCAAGGATCTTCCTCCCTCAGTGTCTTCTGCCTCAACATTCCACCCTTGAGCTTCAACAATGTGATCTTCACCACCCTATTTCTTCCTATATGGAAACTCATAGGATTTGTGTTGAATTTTTCCACAGACATAGAACTTCACTTCACCTCCTGTGCCTCTTCCTCTTCCTTTGGTTCGAGGAAAAGTATTTTGGTCAGCATATTGTCTCCCTATGAACTTCGTCCTCTCTCTAATTGAGTTTGAGGTTGATTTTCTTCCTCTTTCAACTTCTGGGTCTTGTCCTGGACAACTTCTTTGCCTCTTCTCTGACTTCGAACTTTGGCTCTTTGACCTTGATTTCGGGCCAATTCTTCTTCATCCTTCAAAGCCATTTGATAATCATATTCTACATTCCTTATCGTCATCATGCTCATATTATCTTGAATTCCATATCTCAGTCCATTCATGTATCTGGCAAACTTTTCATAACCACTCTCTCGATGACTTGCTTCGATGTTTATCTTGTAGAACTCTTCAGTGTATTCTTTCACTGTCATCATCTTCTGTCTCAAATTTTGCATCCTTCGAAACAGATTAATTTGGTAGTCTCTAGGTATAAACTTGGATTTCATTTTTGGAACCATTCTATCCCATCTTTTTATTCTTTTTTTTCCTTTGCAATGTTGTCAGCCTGCAGTTCATCCCACCATAGTGTTGCATGCCCTTTATGTCTGGTAACAACATGTTTAACTTTCTTATCTTCCTCGACATCCTCATAGTGGAAGTATTTATCTAGAGCCCTAAACCAATCTAGTAGCTCTTCAATGTCTAAGTTTCCTTCATACATCAGAATGTCCATATTTTCTATGGCTCTGATTCTTGCAACAACTCTGAATATAAGTTCTTCTGCAGCGTTTTTGACTGTGACTTCTTTTTCAGCTCCAACCTCATTTTCACTTTCAGCTTCACTGACATATCCAATGTCAACTTTCTGTCTCTGTGTTGTTTCCATAACATCCAGTCGAGCACATAGTTCTCTCATTTCTCTTTCCATAGCTGGATCAGACATTGGTCTCTTTCTCCTTCTTGGTGATATTGTTTCAATCTGTTCCCTACAGAAGAAAAAGAAGAAGAAAATATGAAGGTTAGGCTTTGATACCACTCTAACACAACACACCCTACCTCGGTAGGTTCTGCATGACCTCCCAGTCTTAGGATCATTCTAAAATTCCACCTGAATCAGATTGACTCTTCGATTTCCCCACAGGAAATCCCACTAAAACACATGCACCAGTGTGTGTATTCCACAGGTCCTTATGAGTTATGCTTATGTGGACATACACAAGGTGTTAACTCTCACCCACGTGACCAACAAATATGACCACGATGTTTACCGAAAGGGTATTTCAGACTTCACGACCTCATGAATCCTGATTTAAGTCCCCTTGACTCTTCAATATCTGAAACCCAAAAGGGATAACGGATCTTGAATCATCCCTTGACTTTTCTCCGATGTGACCTCTGATTAAAACCCGGGGCCCATATTTTTGGCACTTCGGGAATTCACATATTGGTGATTTGAAATGAAATGACTCCTTTCATAGACTTATGAAACTACGATAACCCCTCACCACAAATCAATTTCTCTGGGATCTCCTATGATCTGATGGTTCTAGTTCTTTCGGGACTTCGCGAATCGAGAATTTGCGACTCTCGACTCTGAGTCACAACTTCCTCCACTTTCGAATTCTGAAATAGTGAAATTCAAGGACATGAGATAAACAAATCTCATTGATTTGGATCCCACAACCTCTATTCCTTCTGATCTTATGAGTGTTGAGAAACAATCGTCCTTAATATTCTCGTTGGTCTGCGAGATCCAACGACCCATAGTAAATCGACACTTCTTCTTGAAGTGATTCTACTATTCGATTTAACTTGTCAAGGACTTCTGGCCAAATGGCTTGGCATCCTCCCTCCTGAGCTTGACTTCTGCGAGACGATTTCGACCTCCGTCTCCCTTTGAACACTTCAAAGGTTCTATCCCTTCTAATCTTTTTCTTGTAACCTCAAGGCTTCCAATGGGCTACTGCACACACTCCTTGTGACATTCATAAATAACCTCTGGTTATTTGATCCTTCGATTCTATGCACTTTGTGCGACAACAATTTTTCAATCTTCCTCTTGGATTGGTAAAATCCAAGACCTCACCCAGCCTGCGCACACCTTGCACGACTCTGATTTAACCTTGCACTTCAGTTGATATGAGAACAACGGTATCTCTCCTGAGCTTTTTGAGATAAAACTCAATGCTTCATCAATGCACACCTTGCAGACATTCGTTGCAATCCTTGCAGGAATTCTCAGGAAGAGAAACAATTGAAACTCATTCTTCCTCTCTCACAGGCTTCATACATTTAACATGAAATCATACAAATAACACAACATTCAAATAAATGCATAATCTAAGAAACAAAACAACTATAAACATACCATTCAATAGATGTAAATAGTAAGCATAATAACACCATGAAAATTGAGTCAAAACTTCATATATTAACTCAAGTGTTCTTGTACATGGTTTCTTCTCTACAACTCTCTTCTACAGCTCAACAGCTTCCAGAATTCTCTATTTCTCTATATTAATGATACAAGCGAGGGTGTTTATTATTCCATTTTCCCTCCTATAGTTCTAACCATCAAATCAGAAATTAAAATCTACAACTACTTTATATTCAATACACATAAATGCCTCCATATCTGACATATGTGAGAAATGATCAAGATCTATTTACAATCCCCAAAACATAAATGTAAATATGTCTCCCAACTATTACATTAATGTCTCCTCATTTAATATTTAAAACATTTTCAAAATGTGCACTGGTGCATTTCCAACTGTCTTCCACCTTTGCACTTGTTTTGCTGGCTTCTTGCAATGCTCCTGCATCATAAATCAATAATTGTAATAAGGCTTACTACAAGGTTCAACCTACTATAAATTTCCTTCACAAGAGAGTTCCTGCAGGGTTAGATAGAAACTAAAAAATGAAGTAGAAGCAAGGTAATGAGATGTCTTGTGAAGATTATTGTAATGGGAACTCTACTCATCTAGTGGGGTCATCCTTGATGATGTAAGAGAACATTTATTTCATCAATAAAGGTAGTAGTACCTGTGGAATTTTGGTTCCCATGCAATTGCCTATTTGAATTTTGGTTCGAGATCTTTGTTTGACAGTTGGGCGATTTCTTTCAAAAATAGTGTTAGCACTCCGTAATTTGCCCAAGGTTGTGGAGGCAATCACAGAAGAAACATCAAAAACACTTCAATTATTGGATCTATCCCTCCAAGACTCAGAGAGGGATATCCATGTCTGATATATCTCTGTTTTAGTATGGATCTTAGGCCAGTTATGAAGGACAATAGGTTTGTTTATGGATTTTTAGTTGGTTTGGTTGAGACATGGAAAAGGACCATTGGGAAAAATGGAGTCAAAGATAAAAGATGATTGGTGAATGAATAATTGAGACAAAATGTGACCAGGCAGGATAATCATGCCAGTGGATATTTTGAGCTTATAAAATAGAAAAGAATAAAAGAGTGAAATTCATTTCAAATGTAGAGTAGAGTATATCTGAATTCTACTTTTAAAACTAGGAAGAAACCATAAATATTGTTTTGATCCAGCATAGGGTGTTAAGAACAAATCCTGCACATTATTTTCTTATAGACAATACAGAAAGAAAGAGCATGTGAAAAAGGAAAATGACAAATTACATCAGGAGAAAATTCACCACTTAAGCACAACACAGGAATCTGGAAATATAGTGCCTTGTATTCATTCATAAAGTCATTTACAGATTTGAAACATTTCCACAATGGATGGGAACATTCCCATGATAGCGTTTTCTTTCAGTCTAACCCCCTTTCCTTCTTAAAATTCATAGTCTTTATATCCCTTACATAACAGTTCAAGATCCTATAAAAATAGATCTGAAATACTTAAAGTAGAATAAAATCAAAACTAGTATGATATGTCAAATCTAGTCCTGATTTAAGGGTCAACCCTTATCAACTTGATCTGTAACAAAATTTGACAACATTCAACACTCTCTGATATCTTCAATAAATTTCCAAGTGATGACAAGGCATTTCGAAATCCTATTTTGACAAATAAGCAATTCTTTATCCAAAATTTAGAAGCCACTTAACTTTCTTTTCTTGGCATCTACCTCAAAAACTAAGAAGTGATGATGATCTGTATCTTTTAGATTTTTATCTTTTATTTGGAACCCCTTCCAAATGATCTAGACACCAAAATATTCGATCTGAGAAACAAGATGAACACTCTGTCATTTTCTATGCTTTCGGTGGCTTACAGTTATAAAACAGAGTAGCTTCCAAAAACAAATCTTTCGGCAACTAACAACGCTTTGAGGAAAACGAATAAGCTGTTGAAAATCCTGATTTTTCCACAACTGTTCAAAACTGCAAAAATGGATTTTCTTCAATCTACCTATTCTTTAGGATCTTCATTTAGGTCCTCAGCCACTTCAGCTAGGGCTACTAACTCAGGATGTGCTCTTGGTTTCATATTTTTAAGCCTTAGTCTAATCCTTAAACCTCTAACCATATTAAAAAACTTACGATTCTCATTGAGGAATTTTTTATTCCTCTTTTGTTCCTCTACATGCATTTTAGATTTCCTTTTAAAACAATCTCTTACCTCATCTGATGTGTTTCTTATAGTCTAGTTTTGGTATTTAATGACCCTCTCAAGAAACTTCATCTCTTATATCTCTTCTTGAAGCTTTTTAATCTTTGATGATTTGCTGACCTTAATGTGCCTACTTGTGAATGTTTCAGATATCTCCAGGTCTGGGACCTCTGGTGAAAAAGGCTCTTCTTAAAACATATCTTGATTAGGAACCTCTCCTTCTAATGACTCTAAATCCTCCTATGAATCTGTATATGGAAGATTCAAAACGTTTTTATTAGAGGCACTAGTTTTCCCTTCTATTGATTGGCTGAAATCAAGCATATTTTTGGCTTTCTTGGACTTGGAAGAAGAAGTTGGCTCCTTTTCAATTACTAGGGAAATGGATCTTCTTTTCCTTTTACATATCTATGGTGTTGAAGACTTGGTGGATGCATTTTTTTTTTGTCTTTGGGCTAGGGTTCTAGTTCCAATTCACCCTAGAAAAGAAGACACTTGCAACTCTTATCCCTCCTTTGCAACTCTTCAAGCACTATAAGCTTGATGAGGCTATGATGGGAGAGCCTATCCTAGACCTCTCTAGGTTTGGCCTAGACCTGGTGTGTCATTTTTTTCAAGCTTTTGTGAAGGTACAAGGACAGATTCAAAGGGAATCTACCTGTAAAATGGTTCATAAGCTTGAAATGGTAGAACATTACTCCACCATATTTTCCTTCATATGTGATGTATACCTGAATTTATTTAAGCAAATGTTTCCACTTTTCTTCCAAGAAGTATATAGGGATATCTTTCTTCGAAGTGATACATTTGTGTTCAGGCTTGAGATAAGACCTTAATTCAATGTCTTTAGTGGTGGTTGATTTGAACCATATTTCACCAATCCTAGGCATCTTTGTTGTTACTGCAACAATGGCTTCATTAAACTATACCTCAATTGTTCCAACTCTTTCCTTGGATCCATCAAAGGTCAATGCAAATGCCTCAGCCATACCTTGATGAAATCCTTCGAGTTTTTCACAAAATCTGTAGAAGCCAACATCTATGAACATCTAGCAAATCTCAGGGTGAGATTCCAGATACGTTATGTCATTGAGCTCCTTCCTGAGAAGAGCTCCTCCCTTCTTCATCTACAAAACAAATATAGACACCTGTAATACAACGGAATTGGGTTTGGGGAGACATAGTGGCACTGATAGAGGGAAAATTGAAAATTGGGTAGAAGAAGGATGTGTGGTATGGGGAATAGATTGGATGAGAATTTTTATAACAAACCCTTAATATAGAATGAAAATCAGATCATAATGACGACTCCATTATTTGATCACGACAAACACCATGTGATAGATCGGGAAAAATGAATCATACGATCTTATGGTGATCGAATCTACTAGATTAGGGTTAAATATATCTCACTAAATAATCATATCAGACAAACAATCACTTGCTAGATCGTATCATGATCTAACTTCAGTCAATTTTGACAACACTTAAGATGATCATGGCGCATGTACTACCGACTCTTCAAGAGTCCAAGGGGACATGCCGACCGTTGGAAATATTTTTTTCTTTCGACATCTTAGAGAGCGTCACACATGCCATTTTTGCTGCCGAAAGTGACAACTTTCAACCACTTACAATTCTTTGAAAAATGGCCTTTAGCTGCCGAAAGTGAAAATTGAGAGTTTTTTCTAAATAAAAGTACAGACTCATCATTTCTTGTAAAGGTAAGTCTAAAACCCATCTTAAATACATTTAACTCAAGAATAACATAAAATATTTCATCTAATGATCCATCCTATCACCTAGTGACCATAACTTGTGAAAAAATTACTTCAAGAGACAACAAGACCAGCAAGCAAGGAACTCCATCAAGAGACCCACCAATCATATCTGAATCATCAGGACTCCTATCAATATAGGACACTAACAAATATAAATTCCATTTGGCTTCCTTCTTTTGCCATATGTCTTCAGAACTTAATGAGAAGGATGATTTAACTTATGATAATTATTATATTTAATTTGATACCAGTCCCACATGTTCTGGAACTCGAAAAACATGATCTGGGTAGAAACAATTAAATTCTTGACTCTTCAACACATTCAGCGGCTCATTGGTATTGCGTTTTTCCCTTTAGCCGACGAAAGTCAGATCTTTCAACGACTCAAAACACTGTCAAATTTTCCACTTAGCCACCGAAAAACCTAAGATAAACTTAGGTTTAATTTAAGAAGAAAATCGATTTATACATTGAAATACCATATTTAAGATCTTGTCTCTAAGCCTTTAAATATGAAGAAATTGAAAATGATTCTTCTTCTTAATGCTCGTCTTATCATCTGATTTGGAAATCATTAGCAAGTTATTTTTTATCGCTAACATAGTGTATCGTTTATCATTACCATGCCAAGGAATTGCTCGCCAACTTTGATTGGTTGTATCCAAATTAATTTTCTTTACATCATCATTTTTTATGAGAATTAAAGTTGCCTTTACGCTTCTTATGTCATGATTTATTTTCCTCCCCAAATTCTTTCTTCCACTTCTATCAATTTTGTTCCTCAATTTTGACAACATAATAGTAGGTGGATCGCAACAAAGAGATTATTAGAAGATTCGTTTATGTTTGGATGTTTATGTGTAGGTAAATGTGTTGTTTTATAACCAAGTGTCATTTAGATTCCCAAATAGCTAGTGTTGTACGTTGGATATGAAATGCATTGGTTTCATGCTTTGTTCCTTATTTTTTCTAGCTGATTTTAGGTTTCATGCTTTGTCCCTTATTTTTTCTGGACATGTTGTATAATTTTCATTACAAATGTCTAAATATATACCAAATTATTTGAATAGATTTGTATATTGTACTTATAATGTTTTAATGGATTTGTTGTAATAGGTAATTACAATGTCAACTCCAGATGAGAAAAAGAGAGCTTGTTATGTTAAAGCGACAAATGGTTATTCATGGTGATGGGAAATGTTATTTCCCTTGTTGTGAATGCAGGGGTTTTAATGGAATAAGACTACCTTTAAAAATAGTTGAAAAACATTGTAGGGAGAATGGGCATGTTGAAGGGGGCAATGAATATTGTCCCATGGTAAGTAGTTAGTTATTATAGATCTTTAAGGGTATTATACATTAATTGTTTTTTTTTAATTTATCTTTCAAGATAATATTTGTGATATACTCTAACTGTATTTTATTTCTCCTATTGTTTTTATTAAATAAAAACCATCCTAATAATGTGATGTCGCCTAGAAGGAGACGTTTTCATAGAGATAATACTGAAGAAAAAGATGAACTTAATCGTGTGGATAATGATGATCACGTTATTCCTATGGAAAATGATGATACTAATAATACAGTTGATGATGATGGAACAAATAGATTGATCCAAGACATTTATAATGCTCCAATGGATGATGATGTCAACTTGGAGGAGGACAACTTGCAGGATGATAATGACGAAAATGATGAAAATGATGAGGACAATTATGATGAATATATTTTTGATAAACCTATCCTTCAAAATGCCACTAAATCCCGATATAAAGTCACAAAAAAAAGTGTTCTCTCTGTTGTAATGTTGTTGGTCAACTTGAAGGTATCAAATGGTTTTTCAAACACATGTGTGACACAAATCCTAAGGTAAGAAACATAATTTTAGAGTTTTATGCAATTTTCAACTTTTATTTTATTTTATTTTCAGTGTCAATTGATGTCTAAATTAAGGATGCAATATTTATAATGATTAATATACTTTTCATTATTGATTTTTTTTTTTGTATATTGTTGTTGTAGGTTGATAGGTGAATATTTCTTATCATCAGCAAATAAGTTTCCTCGCACATACTGAGAATTATCTTCCATTCTGAAATAAATTGGAATGGAATATCAGGCTATTTATGCATGCCCCAATGATCACATCATATATTATGGACAATATGCATATGAATCGAATTGCCTGCAATGTCAAATCAGTAGATATCAAAATGATCAGTTAACAAAAAAGGTTCCTCACAAGGTTCTTTGCTATATTCCCATAATTCCATGCATGCAACGACTATTTAGATGTCGGAGCATAACACAGTTTATGGATTACCATGCACGAAATAGAAGTGAAGATGATGTTCTTGGAATGCCTGCAAATGGTTCTTTATATAAAAGTATCGAAGAGAGATGGCCAATTTTTAAAGAAGAACCTCTTAATGTTAGGATTTCATTGCCATCTGATGGTGTAAATCCATTTGGTGAGCTCAGGTCTATCTACTCGGTGTGGCCTGTTTTTGTTATAAACAATAACCTTCTTCCTTGGATGTCAATAAAGAGAGAGCACACATTTTTGGCAATGATTGTTCCATGTTTATTTTTATAACAATATTGTTTTTTAATGTTTAACATTTCATTTGTCTTGTTCATTGCACAATTTCATATATGTATAGAAGGTGTAGTAATTATGTGTATTTTTTAACCATTTAGGTAGTTACCAAGGGAAATATATGAATGTATATATTGAGCCTCTTGTCGATGAGTTGTTAAATTTATGGGACAACATCACTGTGTACGACATTTCTAGACCAATAGGTCAAAGAGGATTTCAATTCCATGGGATTCTTACATGAACAATTCACGATTCACCGGGACTAACACATTTTTGTGGTATGTAAAACACTATTTCACTTAAATAAGTTAGACGTTGATGATATTATAATGTTTGTTTTTTAAATAATTTCTTGTTATATAACTAATGCTTCCATTGATGTGTATCTTCTAGGTCTTCAAACAAAGGGTAAATTTGCATGTCCAGTTTGTGGTCCTAGGATGAGATCTTGTTGTTCAAGAAGTTTAGGAAAGGAGGTGTTTGATGAATATAGGCACTCTCTCCCTAAGAACCATAGGTATCAAAATATCGATAAACATCTTTTAAATGGGAAAGAGGAGAGTGGGATAAAACCACGAAGAATGAAACCACACCTATGGAAGCTGGAATATAACAGATCAGATCATCAATGTAATTCAATATTCATCATCGTATGCAATATATTACATTTTTTAATTGTGTTGAATTCTCATGTCTACTATGTATAATCTAACAATTGTTGTGTTAATTTCATTTATGTAACATATAGTTGGTTGTCAAGGAATTGATATACTTCCACGAGGAATGAAAAGTTTCCCCAAACAATTCAGTAGGTTGACCTACTATGAGAAACTAGAAATAACTCATTTGTTCGACACAATGCATATCAGGAAGAACGTAACATAAATGCTGTGGAGAATCTTAGATAGAAGGTGTGAAAAAGAAAACATTTCTAAACTTTGTAGTGACATTCAAAAATACAATCATGCAATGCTAAATATTATTGATTTAAATAGGACTAATGGACTCAATTGAAATAGCCTCCCATGGTTATTTAAAGAAGATGAAAGCAATGTTGTAAAAGAGATCATTCAAAAAATTAGATTTCCAACAAGATTTGCTTCAAACATCAAGAATATATTAACAAAGAAAGGTGAATTTGGCGGGTTAAAAGCTCATGACTGACATACCTTTATCAAGGTAATTTATTTCATATATTTGTTATGTATTGGTAAGAATCGATGTAATATTCTTAAATTTTGTAAATATATTGTTAATATGAAATCAAAAATTTATTAATGTGCCATTGTTTTTTTACAGTATGTGTTACCTCTATCTTTGCCCGAAATCTTTGACAACAACATAAAACAAGTTATATATGACCTTGGAAAATACATGAGGTAAATAACGATAGATTAATTACATATTATTATTTATATGTAATAGAAATGTTGTAGAAGTTGTTGATGACATGTGTTTTACTTGTAATATTCATGTATACAATATTGTCTTTGTTTAAGCCTATTTTGTTCTCATAACATTTGTAGGTGGTTGTCATCTAAAGAAATCCATAAGGAAGATATAAAATATTGGAAGAGAGAAATTCCTCATTTAATTTGTGCATTGCAAAAGTATCTACCTCTAACATTTTTCAATGCACAAGAACACTACCTCATACACCAGGTTGAGGAGATTGAATTGTGTGGACATGTACAAACAAGGTCAATGTGAATAGTGGAGAGACA
The DNA here is from genome assembly GCA_009831015.1 of Picea engelmannii. Classification (NCBI taxonomy): domain Eukaryota; kingdom Viridiplantae; phylum Streptophyta; class Pinopsida; order Pinales; family Pinaceae; genus Picea; species Picea engelmannii. The sequence continues at coordinate 143,828 of ML784676.1, forward strand.
CCTGAAGTCATTGAAGGCTTTAGTTAGACAAAGAGCACGTTCCGAGGGCTCTATGGTGGAGGGGTATATGGTATATCAAACGTTAGTGTATATTAGCGATTATGCTCCTGATTTAGGGAGGAAAATTAATATGCATTGCATTTGGGGTGTCAATAACATCAAAATATCTGAAGTGGAGGTCTTGATCGGGAATGGTAAAATGAGGAAAGTGGAAGGTATTTTATCTATATTGTATTTCTTCAATTTATATTATACCTCCATCAATTATTATTATTCATTGTTCTTACTAATTTATATTTTTTTTATTGTAGTTGGTCAAGTGTGGGATGCACTACATTTATACATTTCTAACAATCTTGATTGGATGAAGTTATGGATAGAATAATGTGAGAAACATGATGGTAGGTTATCATGGGAAGGGGTGTCTACATTAATTAAAAGAGCTCATCGTAATGAATATCACAATCTTATGCAGAGGGAGATTGATTTAGCATATGGTTTAAAAGATAAATAGTTAAGAATATAAAATTTTGCCCGCACATTCTGTTATTATACAAAATGTTAATGTATTATTTTTTAATATTTATTAAGTTTAAATACGTTTATTAACTATTAATTTATTTTGTACTTGTTGGGAATATTGTAGTTGAAGAACCACAAAGCTATGTGGTATAATGGTCAAAAATTTCGCGTCAAAAGCGTGGATGACACGAAGAAAACTGCAGATTCAGGGATAATTGCAGTGTTTCAAGTCACTAATGTTTCTTCTAGAAGTGACAAACATCCAAGACTAACAAAAAATAGATATTATAGATATTTGGATGATATAATCGAGTGTGACTTCAAATCCTTCAAGATAATTATGTTTGAGGTCAAATGGTATCGTTTACGAATAAATGAACGTGATCCTGAAAGAACTGTTATTCAGCATGAAAATGGTTTTACCATGGTTAATACAAGGACATTTGATCCAGGTCTAGAAAGTTATGTTATTCCTATCCAATGTGAGTAGGTATTCTATTGCGAGGTTCTCGGTAAACCAGGTTGGTCATTTCTTGTTAGATATGATCCAAGAGGAAGGCTTGTAAAGTATAATGTACCAGAAGAAGATGATATTCAAGAACTAGAAGCTGATACAGAGGAACATGAGCTCATTCACCAGAAGATGATTTAAATGAGGCTCTAAAGTCCCTTTTACAATAAACAGGAATGTCAAAAACCCTAGACATCCAAAAACCTAACCCTAGGAGATGAAGTGCCAAAAGTCATTCGGGCCCGTTTGGGTAAGTTAGTACATCAACTTCCTAGGGTCATAACTTTCAAATACAATCTTTGTTTTAGGTGCATGATAGCCCATTGGAAAGGTGTATCCGAGGGCTAAACATGTTGTCATAATAATTTGACTTCATCTATAGTCTAACTATGTTGAGCCCTAAAAATTTTCTTTAGGGTTTCAAAATGAACCTGGAAGTGAGTGACCCAAAAACTAAGAAAAAACTGCCAAATTGGAAAACTACCAGAATAAGCTAGTTGGAATAGGTGGGAGGCCAACAACATCCATTTGGATCACATTTTATCCTATCCCTATGAGGAACTAGGTTGACATTGTCTTATAGAAAGAACTAGGTAGGCATTGCACTATGAGAAACTAGGTAGGCATTGGCTTATAGGAAGAACTAGGTAGGCATTTTCTTTTACCTTTTGCTTAGGAAAGTAATAACTTGTATCCTTACTTTAGCTAGGAAGAGGTAGTGTATAGCCTTTTATTGATGGGGAAATTAGTCACAACTAATCTTAGACAATTATTCTGATGGTAAGAACTCACGTAAGCTAGCTATTATTCTCAATCGATGAAGCCTCACAATAGTCCCACATTACCATTACTAGTGGTAGAAAGACTTAATATCAATATTGCTAAAGTATTTCCCCCCCCCTGAGTTGATCAAGGAGGTCTTCAATTTGGGGAATCAGGTATTGGTTTCATACTGTGATTGTATTCAGGGCCCGGTAATCAATGAAGAGTCAGAAAGTTCCATCTTTCTTCTCTACTAGCATGATTTGGCTCCCACAAGGTGATGAAATGGGACATATGTTTCCCTTTATGGAGCATTTATTGGATATACTGCTTGATCTCCTCATTCTCTAATAGAGAGCGATAGTAGACTGGTCCATTGGACAGCGGTGCGTCAGGGGTCAGATCGATGGGGTGCTTGACCTGACAGTGCAGAGGTACCCAGGTAGGTGAGAAGAATATATCCGAGTAGTCTTCCATTACCTTTTCTACTCTTTTATACTGTGTGGAGAGGTCATCCACAGAGACCCCGGATGTGGCTGCAAGATTTAACTCATTCTGAGAGAGAACCACGATGAAGACAAACTTCTGAGTCTGAGATATGACCTTCCTAAATTGCTTTCCAAATATCAAGGAAATAGAACTAGGTGGGACTGCCTCCGGTATCCTATATAATTTATTTTTCAAAGTAAGAATAACATTGCAAGGACTAGACTCATGTAAATCATGAAGTTTTCATAAATATGTTTGGCCTAAAAGAACATTACAAACTTCGAGAGGGGAAACATCACATAATACCTCATATTTGAAGGGCTTGATGTCGTATGACATATAACATTGTTGGATGACGTGAATGTCACTTCCTTTGTGGAGCCATCCACTGGTGTAGGATTTTGGGTGCGACATTGTCAGCAGGGTGAGTCACTTGAAAACCTCTGCTGGGATGAGGTTCTTTTGGATACCACTATCAACAACGAAGTGTCATGGGGTACCCTTCACCCACATATAAGAATTAAAAAGTCTATTTCCTTCCTCTAGAATGTTTGGTTCAGCAAGATGGAGATTGGTTGTAGAAACAGTAGCAGTGGGTTCTTCATCAATGATATTTTTTCCCGTTTCTGGTTCTGAATTAGAGTTGGAACCTGCATCTGATTCATAGACTTTCACCTCAGCCACCAGCGACTTCTTTGAGTAGAAATCAATAGTTTTATGCCAGGGTCTCTTATGGAAGTTTCACCACTTACTAGTATCTTTATTTATCTTTATGGTGTCCTTATTTACTTGCATCCTCGACTAGTTGTCTTGAGGCTATCCATTTTTTATCAGTCCTTTTCTCTATGGTTTGAGGTATCCCTTTCCTATATTTTTTTGTGAGGGGTTCTCAGGCCCAAATTTCCACTTATTTTGTTTGAGCTTCTGCTATATTTTGACGACATATCGGTAGGCCGCACCCAAGGATGACATGTACAAAAAATCCATTTCGACCTATATGTATCTATGCATATTGTCATGATACTTGAGCACCATATGTCGCTCAGAATATTTGATAGCTATCTTGGTGCATAATGTATGAAAGATATTTGTGAACTTGGGCACTACTTGGTCTCTTTCCTGGCGCGGTGTTGTCCATTTTGTGTACAGGTCATCATAACTTCCAACAGGGTATTATTGTTCATTAATAGCATCCTTGAAGGACTCCCAGGTGACCATGACTGTAAATAATGAGGGTTCCTATATTTCCTTTTCCTCACAGAAAGTTTCCCACCAAGCTTTGACATGGGGAATGACTTTGAGGAGTGCAAAAGTAATCTTTTATCTATTCAAGAAGTTATGGATAGAGAAATACCCTTCTAGCATATTGAACCATTTCTATGCAACATATCCATCTATCTAACCTTCAAATATGGGAATATCAAAGTTTATTTGTACCTTGAAGGGGGCGACACCTCCATTTGAGTAAGATGCATCGTCTGTTGGTAACTGCTGAAGGATTTGTGCAAAACTATCCATCATCCTGTTCCTATGTTGAATGAGGGCTTCTGTGATCAAGATTTTGAGGGGATATCCTATCCCGTCATCTTTATTTTCTCCAACCATGAGAGGTCTCTTGGGCATGCAAGAGATATTTTCCTGAATAGAAACAAGCTCAATATCCAATTCTTTGTACCCTGACCTCATTGGGGACATGCATCAAGAACGATAAGGAGAAGACCACTCTGATACCACTGATCTGGATTTTATGAGAATAAATAAATGAATACATATTATTATTAAATTTTTCTTAACAAGGAATAACAAATATACAGTAAAATTGGTTGCTATTCAATAAGGAAAAAAGTTGAAACTGTAAAATCCAACGCAAAACAAGCTTGCTATAATGGTGGTAGTTTATCTCTGAGAAGAGATGTGAAAGTTGCACTCATTCACCAGAAGATGATTAAAATGAGGCTCTAAAGTCCCTTTTACAATAAACAGGAATGTCAAAAACCCTAGACATCCAAAAGCCTAACCCTAGGAGATGAAGCACCAAAAGTCATTTGGGAGTCGTTTGGGTAAGTTAGTACATCAACTTCCTGGGGTTGTAACTTTCAGATACGATCTTTGTTTTAGGCGCACGATAGCCCATTGGAAAGGTGTATATGAGGAATAAACATGTTGTCATCATAATTTGACTTCATCTATAGTATAACTGTGTTGAGCCCTAAAAATGTTGTTTAGGGCCTCAAAACGACCCTGGAAGTCAGGGAACCAAAAACTAAGAAAAAACTGCCAAACTGGAAAACTACCAGAATGAGCTAGTTGGAATAGGTGGGAGGCCAACAACATCCATTTGGATCACTTTTTATCCTATCACTATGAGGAACTACGTAGTCATTGGCTTATAGGAAGAACTAGGTAGGCATTGCACTATGAGAAACTAGGTAGGCATTGGCTTATAGGAAGAACTAGGTAGGAATTTTCTTTTACCTTTAGCTTAGAAAAGTAATAACTTATAGCCTTACTTTAGCTAGGAATATGTAGTGTATAGCCTTAGATTGATGGGGAAATTGGTCACAACTTATCCTAGACAATTATTTTGATGGTAAGGACTCACTTAAGCTGGCTATTATTCTCAATCGACGAAGCCTTACAACTGACCCACATTACCCTCTGGTTGGGATTTCTCAGTTAATAATTTATTATGAAATGGTGAAGCCTCACGACCGCCTTTATCTGGTAATTTGTCATTCTCAATCGGCGAAGCTTCACAAATAAATAAGGAAAAGGTACACATTGCTTTACCCTCTAGTTGGGTTTTCCTTTATCAAGTATGTAAGTTTTAAACCTATGAAGTAAAGGAATGCATATAGATTCTTAAGAAAAACATAAATTAATCAATGGATCATACACATGGTACACAAAGATTTATGCTGGAAACCCTTAATCGGGAGAAAATCATCCTTCCTCGGTGTTACACCTTTCAAATCTTCATTGTATTAATTTCACCATTCACCATACAATATATAAAATATTTTAGGTATTCTGTAGCTATGGAAACCCTAATCCCTTAATCTGAGATTAATTTATAAAACCTCTAAAATAACCAAAAATACCCCCAAAAAAAAATTAGAGCGCTACGCATAACCTGGGGGGGGGGTAAAAATTGCCCCCCTTAGGACCCCCCTAGGAAAGAGCCTGACACACACAACACAAAGAGAGAAGGAAGTTGGGATCTTCAGGTGAAGTTGTAGAATATAACGTGCCCACACACACACATGAAAATAATATAACACATACCCAACATTCTCCCACTTGTTGTTTTCTTTGCATTCAAGGGTTCACAGGGTTACATAGTCAACAATCCAGGGAAGTAATGCCCATTGTTCCTCTACACTAGGAGAAATTATCTGTGCTCATAGACTTTGTCAATGAATCTACAACATTATTCATAGTGTCATCCTTTTCCAACAAAAACTTCTTGTCTTCAACCATGTCTCTCACAAAGTGATACTAAACATCAATATGTTTTGTCCTTGAATGATAAGCAGGGTTATTTTCTAGGAAGATTTCACTCTGACTATCACAATCTAATCTATGCTTGTTGTAGCAACCCAATACATGAACACAATCTCTGTAACCATACTACTTCCTTGCTTGCATGAGTGGCTGCCATGTATTCAACTTATGTAGTTGAGAATGCCACTATAGCCTGCCTTTTTCTCATCCAACTAATTTCTCCTCCAAATAGGTTAAACACATTCCCACTTGTAGATATTATACAATCTAGATCTCCAGCCTAGTTTGCATCAAAAAACCCATGTCTGTCCAACACTATGTCCAACCGTGGTTTTCCTTGGTAGCACAATCCATAACTGGTAGTGCCATGGAAATACCTGAAGACCCTCTTTACTCTTGTCTAATGCTCCTTCCTTGGTTTTTACACATACTTTCTCAAAACTCCCATTGCATGTGCAATGTACAGTCTATTACAGACCATTGCATACATCAAACTACCATTTTCACTGGCATACAGAACATGGGACATGTCCTCTTCTTCTTCCTGTGTCTTGGGACACTAATATGCAGATAAATTTACACCTATAGGAATAGGAAACTTGACCAGTTTGCTTCCATGCATATTAAACCTTTGCAATATTGTCTCAACATATTTTCTTTTATTGAACCAGAGTTTCTTGTTTGCACGATCTCTTTTAATATCCATTCCCAGAATGAAGTTAGCAACACTGAGTTTCTTTATGTCAAATTTGGAGGATAGTTGTGATTTCACCTCCTTGATAACATCCATATTATTTCCTACCAACAACATGTCATCAACATACAACACTACAAAAATGAAGTGATTACCAACCTAATTGGAATATAAACTGTGATCAACCCTGCTTCTCACAAATCCCAATCCAAGGATATATGTATCAAAGTTTTGGTACCACATCCTAGGTGATTGCTTCAAACCATATAGTGACTTCTTTAGCTTAAAGACCATCTCTTTCTTTCCCTTCACTACAAAGCCTTATGGTTGATTCATCTATATTTCTTCTTCTAGATACCCATGTAGGAATGTTGTCTTCACATCCATCTTTTCCACTTCAAGATCAAAAGCAACAGTAATAGATAAAAGAAATATAATAGAAGTTAACTTGGCAGTAGGAGAAAAAATCTAACCAAACTCAATTCCCTCTACTTGGAAATAACCTTTTTCTACTAACTGGGCTTTGTATTTCTCCACATTTCCTTCTACATTAAACTTCTTCTTGAACAACCATTTACTACCAACATATTTTATTCAAGTTGGAAACTCAACTAGATCCCATACCTCGTTCTTATCCAAGGCATCCATTTCTTCAACCATGGCCTTCTTCTATATGTTACTATCCTCTAAACTCATTTCTTCCCTAACAATCATGGGATCACCATCATTAATAAATAAATCAAAATTAGAAAAAAAATAGGTGGACTATACCTTTATGGTTTCCTTATTTCCCTCACTGATCTCCTCCATACTGGGATATTAGGTTCTTCTTCTTTTGCTTCATCTTCTTCAGTTGATTCATATTTTGCATCATCCATCTCAAACTCTATTTTCTCAAGTTCTTCTTTCCTTGGTAGGAATTCATGTTTGTAAAAATCTTTCACCTCTCTAAAAACAAAATCCCGACTGTAAACAATCATTTTAGTTTTTGGGTTCCAAATCTTATAAGATTTCACACCATCTTTATAACCCACAAACATACACTTTTCAACTTTATTATTGAGATTACTCATATTTTCCTTCGGAACATGAACATAAGCATCACAAAAAAAAACTATGAGATGTTCAAGAGATGTTTTCTTATGAGTCCATACCACATTTGTAGTTTTATCATCCAATGATGATGAGGGTGATCGATTGACCAGGTAACATGTTGTACCCACTACCTCTGCCTAGAATTCTTGTCGTAACACGACACCACTACGCATGATCCTTTTTTTTCCATCAATGTCATGTTTGTCCTTTCTGCAACTCCATTCTCTTGAGGTGTGTATGAGTAGTCTTCTACCTTTATATACCACGCTTCTTACATAATTCTTTGAATTCATTTCCGCACAATTCTCCACCATTATCTGTCCTCAATAACTTTATTTTCTTCTCTGTTTGATTTTCTACCAGAGGATTAAACTCCTTAAATGTATCAAATACCTTAGATTTATTTCTAAGAAAATAAATCCATGTTTTCCTTGAGAAATAATCTATGAATGAAACATAATACACAGATTTACCTAGTGATGGAATAGGGACAGGTCCAAACACAACAATGTGTATCAACTCTAAGATCCTCTTTTTTCTTTTAGCACCAGATGAGAATCTTACTCAATTTTGTTTACCATATATGCAATGTTAATAGAAATTAAAATCGAGAGTGAAATTATACATACCTTCAACCATACCTTTACCATGTAGTGCTTGAAGGCCCTTTTATGCAATATACCCTAGTCTTTGATGCCACAACATGCTCTTCTTTCCAAGGACAATATTGGTCTTGTCTTATTTATTTATTTTCTTAGGGACAACATAATTGTTACACCAATTATTATAAGTGCTTCCCAACAACTTGTACAGAGTTACACATTGAATTCCCCTCATCAACATCATTTCTCCTCGTACCATCTTGCAAGTTCCCTTTCCCAATACAATATCAACTCTTTTATCATCCAACTTCCGTATAGATATTAATCTCCTGGCTAGTTTTGGAATGTGCAGAACCCTGGGAAGACTTCTAATCATTCCATATTTTAGAAACAACTTAAACCTTCCACGTCCCATGATTTTGGTAGTTGAATCATCTCCTAGGAATACATCACCACCATCGTATTTTTCATATTCACAGAACCATTCCTTTTGAGGAGTCATATGATATGATGCACCTGATTTGATCAACCATACACCATGGTATCAATGTGTAACTATAGATGCTAGGTAAACATAACCTCGTTCTTCAATGGATGTTTTTTCCTCTGTGGAAGAGGTATTATCATATCCCTTTGGTTTATCAACCTTCTTAGACTTGCAATATTTCTTATAGTTCCCTATTTTACCACACTTCCAGCATTTCCTCAAATATTTTCCTAGAGACTTAGATATACCTAAATATTTAGATCTCCCCCTCAAAGTCTTACCAGGATTCCTATCTTGGCTAAGACCTCTTACAAATAAAGCATTTGTGCTCTGACTATCCATGTTTTTCTTCCTCATCTCTTTAGCTAACAAGGATGAAAATACATCCTCATACTTAAATGTGCATTGAGTGGTATTACCAATTGCTACATCCAGATTATCCCAAGAGTCTAGAAAAGAACATAACAAAGTAATACACTTATATTCTTTTGCAATCGTAATATTAATAGAGACAAGTTGACTTACCACAATATTAGAGAAATTTAGATGTGTTGTCATAGAATCTGCATCATCCATCCTAAGATGATGCAACTTCTTTTGAAGAAACAATTTTGTTATCGAGGACTTTGATTGATACAAATTACCTAACTTATCCCATTGCTCCTTGGCTATAGATTCTCCCAAAACATTCAACAACACTAAATCTGCCAGTCATATTCGAATAATACTCCTTTCTCTTCCATCCAACTTATCCCAATCTTCCTTCGACATACCAGTAGGTTGTGTACTAGTAGTTTGTGTACTAGTAGGTTGTGTACCAATAGATTGTGTTCTAGTAGACTGCATACCAGTAGGTTGTGTACCAGGATCCACAACAATCCATTGTTCTTTGTCTATAAGAAGGTCCTCCATATTGAGCTTCCACAACTCAAAGTTTTTACAGTTGAAATTTTCTATATTGAGTCTATAAGAGATTTTCATTCCCCTTTTTACACTCTAATCACCATTGCAAAAGATCCCACTAAACCCAGTTTTATCACAGACCCAACACAAACTTGATCTACCAAGACCGAGACAAACCCTCAACAACAAAGGCATCCCCCTGAAGCGAAAAATGATCTCTCATATCACACGTAAGTTTTAAACCTGTGAAGTAAAGAAATGCATACAGATTCTTAAGAAAAAAAAAAATTAATCAATGGCTCATACACATAGTACATAGAGATTTATGTTGGAAACCATTAACCAAGAGAAAACCATCCTTCCTTGGTGTTGCACCTTTCAACTCTTCATTGTATGAATTTCACCATTCACCATACAATATAAACAATATTTTAGGTATTTTGTAGCTACCAAAACCCTAATCCCTTAATCCGAGATTAATTTAGAAAACTTCTAAAAATAGAAAAATCCACTAAGATAGAAAAAACTACCCAACAACAAAATTTTGAGGCGCTTCTGAGAGTTGAACGTTGTGCATAACTAGGGGGGCCAAACCTGCCCCCCCCTAGGACTCCCCAGGAAAACGCTTGATGCACATGACACAAAGAGAGAAGGAAGTTAGGATCATCAGACGCAATTGTCAAATCTGACACACCCACACACACACATGCAAATAATATAACACATACCCGACATGATAAGTTGTTTTTATCAATCGGCGGAGCCTCACAACCTCCTTTCTTGAGTAAGTTGTTTTTCTCAATAAGTGAAGCCTCACAATCAATACACATTACGACTGCAATTTATCGGGTAAGATAGCTTGTTATTCTCAATACATTTCTCAGGTAAGCTGGTATTCTCAATCATTGAAGCCTCACAACCGAATAAGCCTTTCTTGGGTAAGCTCACAAAGACAAAGTAATGGTCATCTTGTTATGGGAAAGGGAAATTTTGAGTACCCTTTATCCTTTTTACCACCCTATTCAAGGAAATCAGTCAGCTTGCTATGGGTAAGGGACATGTTGCTATGGGTCAAGGAAATCATTCTGCTTGTTATGGGAAAAGGAAATGATCAATACCCTTTATTCTTGTTACCTCCCTATTCAAAGAAATAAGAAATTAATGAATCCCTAGCTCCCTCACCCCCCACCAACTTTCACTCACCCCAACCCCACTTCCCTCAATACAATCAACTCTCTTACCACTCATATTACTCCCAACACTCTCACTCTTATCACTCCCCATACACACATGGGAGAAGGTCAGGCACTCACTCACATGCGCACACCCCTGATAAGATCGAAATAATATAATTACAAATAAAATAGCAACATTGGCGAAGGATTGACCTTGCCAATTCGTGTCATATTGATTGATTTTTTTCTCAATTCTTCAAGAGTGTAACTAAATATATAATTAATGCATTGTAGAAGGATTTACCTTACCATAAAGGTGAAATATTCGTTATCGGTCAAGTTGTATTCTTCCATCGATAAGGAAAAATATTAATAGATGTTATAATTACATTTATAATAATAAAAATGAAAGTACAAAATTATGAAAAGGAAAATATTGAACGATATAGAAGGTATGTTCATCTAGGACAATATCGCATTGGAAAGGAGACCGCAGACTCGGTCCGTTATATCAAAATAGGTTCGGTGATGGAATAGGTTGTGCGATTTCTTCTCGAATGGAGATCATATCTCAGCTAGTGGATATACAAAGAAGGGAATCAACTAGAAAAGAGAGTGATCGAAGTTCTTCAAGATTCCCCATGGTGGTGAAAGGTTGACTTCAAAATATGGGGGAAGAAAAATGGGTGAATGGGTTCTGGGATAAGTGCCTATAGAAATAACTATTGATATCATAGGTCCCTCACCCAACCTTAACCTTGGAATTATGTAGAAACAGATTAGAAAACCTCCTGACACCAATCGATGGTTCAAAATCAGTCTCCTAGCCGATTCACGTAGAGGAAGATCGACTAACTAGAAATGCAATCAACACTAACCAGATCATGCACAAGAGAACCACAAGCACCAATTCAACCAATGGTTCATGTCTTCTCCTATGGACCACTTGTATAGCCTTGGCAGGACACTACCCTAGGCAAGGTGAAGTGCATTAATCCACTCACAATGGATTTAGCTTAGGTCTCAGGGAAAAATATGTAGGTAACCCATACATATGCTACTCTATCCACACCTAACTATAAATCAACTAATGTCATTCATTCCCCTTACAAGAAAATGAAGGCTTTCACGAGTGTGTGTGATAAGAAAAGGTCTTGAAGAAGCTAATCTGAAAGGTAGAATTCTGACTGCTCAAGGACGACTCGAGTAAGCATAAAACCTCGTTTAACATTGAATCAACCTCGTTACCCAACTACTTACCTATACCAACTCCACAAACACATTTAGGCATGCCACTCCGCATTATCTCTAGGGGCCTAACCCCATTAGCTTGGATTGAAACTTCCTAGAGGCGACATATCCCTATCTTTCCCATATGCCTAGCCTGGACTATTCTTTTCCATCCAGTCCTTAGGTTTCCATGATATCGTTTCCCCCTGAATGTTGACAACAACACAAGACGACCCTTTATATAATCATATGTACGTTCCCAATAGAAAGAATTGAAGCTAAGGCACGTAACTGACTCAAAACAATAGGGAGAAGGGGATCAAATTTTCCCACTTTGCGCTAATCACTTAAGTCTTAATTCAAATCCAGGTGTTCTCAGAGACTAGTGTCTTGCTAGGCCTAACACCATGCCTCAGGACTGGCTCTAGTTATTAACTTCTCCTTAAAGTGATGAAGCCTGGTAGTTGTTGGCAACCAATCATTGTTTTTTTAATTACTCTTAAAAAACGCTGCCTACACCCCTTGTCTCGTTAATGACAAATCATCGTCGCATTGTGCTTCTAGGCATTTGTTTCATTTGTCGACAATTGCAATTTGATCTCGATTTGATTTTCACAACTGTAAGTGTGAAAATACTTCTTTCATCGTTTGGACTGTAGTCGTCTTTTATCAATTTCTCCAAAAGACACTTCACCATTGGTTTATCACATGAATGCTAAAGGTTTTCTCGAACTTATGTCCTTGAACATACTCTTACCGTGATTGCGCATTTGGATATGTTTGATTGCTAAGCCTTTGGGCATAAAATCTATTGGTTTTATTCTGATCTTATGAAAGTTATAATGGATTTGGTCTTATTGCTTTTATCCTTATTGCTATGGACTTTTCACTCAGTTATTATATGAAGAATTTTGGATCACTATGTTCTCAAGACTTTGGAATGCAAACACTTCAATAAGCAACGAATACATTGGTAAGTTTATGAAGTTTAATTCAAGAAATAACAATGGTTTGAAAGCGCATGGATTAATCATATTGGACAAATCGATGCTTGGTATATTATTTGGTAAGTTGATAATACGTTGAAATGATTCATAGTCCCAAGCTATGTATTAGCATTGATCAATGTTTAAATTTTGGTTAAATGATTTATTGACACGATGGATATGGTGGTGGATCAAACTGAACACTTGGCATGAGTATAACACATGGTATTGGTTCTGCTCCGTTTGACTGGCACGTGAATATGATTAAACACCTAATTGATGGCCGATACGCATGGTATAAACGATCATGTTTTGATAACACTGTACTCAGTTAATTAATACAGTGCATGGCGGTGGTAATTCCACCACCTTCACATGTTTGCAGTTAATTCCGGTCTATTCAAGCTTTGAAGCCATCAAACCTATCGTTTTTCAACTCTGTGCATTGTTTCATTCAGTGTAAACCCTACCATGTGCAGAGGTTATGGCTCCTGTCATAAGGGCCGAACCTAATGGGTGCCAAGCACTGTTAACATTCAGTGGTGCGTGTAGCGACCTAGAACAACATGGGTGGCTTTCTTTCATAAGGAAGTTTGATGGCTATGACCTCACAGTAGCTCGGCAATTTGCATTGTCGTTCGATGGCTACCGAGCCAAAGTGGGAGATATCCAGCTAGAAATTACTGAAGAATTTCTCAGTCTGGCCACCGGCTTTCCTGTCAAGGGACAAAAGTGGTCGAAAATTTGCAAGGTAGATGATGTCCCATGGACATTACTGTTCCAATCACGCACAGTGAATTCATGCGACAGAGGGTTACCTGCAAAGATGTTGAAACCCCGCTGGTATGATCTCTTGATGATTATCGAACGTTTCGTTACCTGTGAAGGCAAGTATGGGTTTATTTTCTTATTCCACCTGTGTTTATTAATGATTTTCATGGGATTTGAACTAAGTATGCCTTACTATCTGCACCGAAGTCTTTTCAAAATGGCTAAACGATACAAGCATAGCTAGGCTGATACTAGCCTCTTCCATGTCGGGTTGATCAAAATGGTTTTAGTTTACGAGTTAGGGTTACGTCGTGATTCTTGGCATGGTTTCCTCAGCCGGAATGGTTTTGGGGAGTCAAACCCTCCACAGGTAGATAAGCCCATGGTAGCCGAGAGAAAACCTACCCCTGTACCTTATAGTGTTTTGTTACCTAGACCTAAGCCCGAGCCACCTACAAGTTTGCCTAAGTCTGTGCCAAAACAAACTGAAGTTGTTAAAGCCACAACCCAAAAAACTAGAGCGAAGACTGGTGTTAATACTCGAGGCAAGAAAAATGCAAGATTGATCTCTCGCATGGCGAGGAACAAGCCTAAGCTTCCTGCGAAAACAGAGCCTATCGTGGTTAGCGAGGACTCTGATTCGGACATTGAACGTTTTCTCTCTGAAGAATATCCTTACTCTGAAGGATTGTGTAGCAAACCGCCTCACGATTTTGTTAGGAACCTTCCTCCTTGTCTGCGAGATAACCCCGACTTTCCTGGTATCGAGCCACTTCATGAAACCCTTGGGGAATCATCAAAACCCCCTTCTGTTCAGCCTGTTGCTGCACCTTGTGGTCAATGTGGGTTATGGGTTGAAATATATTATTTGGATGTACCTACATTGCAATCCAGGATCCACGAGTTGGAAAGCCAAGTGGCAATGCTCACTGATCAGAATGCAAAGGCGCAACCTTATGATAAAAAGCAACAAACCACAGGTTCATTCCTGTTCAAAAACGTCGAGTCTGCCACTGCAATTATCAATTCAAAATTGACATAACGCTCAGCAGCTGTGATGGTATTTTTCTCATTTATATTTCTCTCTGTACATAAAGTATGCTTCTATGTATATAATGTTTGTTTTATGATTATCGTTTATCATTCGATTGGATTTAGTTTTCGATTCGATAGATCATCGAATAGATATGATTGATTAAAATTAGATCGATGTTCTGTTGATAATGAAAGTTGTTAATATTTTTTCTGTTGATCGGTATCCCGAACTTTGAATACAGTCGATGGTGTAATTCGAATTGGTTAATAGATTGGTTAATTGTTTCAATTTCATTCGACCGAATTTCATATTTTTCTATGGATACATAACCGAATTGTAACTGATTTGATTATCATTGATTGCAACTGATTCGAATTGGATTCTGGTTAAGGATACGATGTGTTTCTATTATTAATTTAGTGAAAATTGGTATGGATTATTGCTTGATTCATGAATCTGTAGATTTTATCATGCTTTTGTCCATTGACTTTGTAAAAGATTCTTGAATTTATATAGTTTCATCCGATTACAATGGAAGTTGTTTACACATTGTAATTTTAATTAAAAGTTGTCAATTCATTACTATGACTAGTCGATCACAGTTATGACCATATCTATGAACTGTTGGAAATTCTGCATGTTAAGTCTATGACTAGATTCATGGATAGAGTTTTGCATGTTTTATCGTGACCGTTTTGGCTATTTAATTAAACGATTTGGATCTTATGCAAACCGATAATGGTTGTTTTATCTCATACGATATGGTTACCATTAATTGCATTCATGGAACAATCTTGTTAAGATTTGATTTGATTTTACAACGATTGGGAAAACAGAGTATTCCCACTCTGTCCCGATTGCATTCTATTTGATTGAAAGGATTTGCTTTTCCTAAATCATTTGTAATTTGTAATGATTGGATTCGATTTGATTTTGATTATATATCTGGTCCTATTTACTATTCTAGACCAGCTAAAGAATCAGGAGATTCTGTAGCTGAGTCTATAGATTCATTTTTTCTATTGTTTTCTCAATAAAATACTCCTCTAACTTGATCTTTATGTCTATTACAGGCAAATTCAAATTTTTTATGGATGTGAGGAGCAGTTGGAAGATATATTTAAGATTTCACTAGCATTTTTAGTTATTTAGTTTAAGAGATTTTTGGGATTATTCCCAGATAGTGTAAACTGTTTGCTATTATTCACAAGGATGTTTTACCTTGTGAGAAACTTATAAAAACCTATGGTTTTGTAATAATCGATCATCATCAGTTGGTGGAAGAACATGAATATGTAATGCTGATTCAAACTGGAACAGAATTGATGCATTGTTATAGCTTTTGCTTTTCAATATATCGACACTTTGTCCCAAGTTTTGTATATCATTTTGTCTATGGTTTAGTATTACTTTGTTATCTAAATCACATGCATTTGATATAATCTCTTATTTTTATACATATCTTGTTCCTTCCTAAGAGAAAAAAGAACGTAACAGTTATTGATTCATTTTATGAATTATAGCTTTGTCTTTTTCGTAGATTGAATTATTATATAAGTTTGCTGCATAATAGGTTTCCCTTTTGCAGGAGATTTATCATCATAAAACTGTTATGATTTCTTTTATGTCTTGTTTGTCCTGTAACATACTCCAAGAAGCAGCATAGCTGATCATTTTCGAGAGGCTTAAGGATTAAATGGTGTGAATTTCTTCCTCCAACCAGCTTAAGAATTCATCTTGCACAGGACAGACTTGGAGCGTTTCCAGGTCAATCAGTTAGATGTTTATTGCTTTGATTAATTAGTATAATATAAATGATAGTTTAGATAGATTTATATTACATTGTTTAATTTCAGTAAGATAAATTAGAGTGTCTAATTTCAGTTAGTTTTCTCCCCCCTTCATAAATACAAAAATCAAAAAAGAGATTCTTGGTTTTCTTAGGGCAGCGATCACATGAGTTTTACAGGTTTTAAATAAATCTCTAGTTTGTCCATATTGTACATTTGTGAATAAGGAATATCGTAGCTGATAATTAGGTAGTTGATTTGAGTTATTATAATCATAGTTAGTATCTTGTATATATAATTAGTTAGTAATTTATAGTTAGATTAGTGTAGTTAGTTTAGTTTTCTTTATTAGTTTCTAGTTTCCTTTATTTAGTTTAGTTATTTGTCTTTGTTTTATTAGTTTCTAGTTTCCTTTTAGATTTCTTAACTCAGATCATTTTTCTTTGGTTTCCATATGAGACCTTAGGGTGGCCAACGGAGCCGTTAAAATCGTTAGGGTGGTCCATTCCAAACGGCTTGGGTTATTAGACAACCCCGGACCGGTTCCACTCTCCCAGTTGACGGACGGTCAATTTCTCCCGTCAACAAATGACGCTAGAAGGAGGGCCTGAACTAAATTAATGGCACGTGGTGGTCGCAAGACTCCGCCACCCCCTAATCGCTCCCCTATAATGACTAGAAGCCATTCTTTCGACAGTATTCCCCTTCGAACAACAACTACTTCAACCGAAGATCCTCAGATCACAATTGAGCCAACAACCCCTAATCCTACAGGCGGTGATATACAAGAAATTTTCAGACAATCTCTTATTAAATCACATAAAGCCTTTGCTAGTCTTAGGCAACCACGTCACCCGTGGGGTCAACCTCTAGACTTCTCTGAAGTCAGAGAGAAACTAGGTGATATAAATCCTACTGTGAATCCTACAGATCCAAACAATAATCCTGCTGCAGGAGGATCTGGGATACCTCCTTCACCTCCTCCCTCATCTCCTTCTTCTTCTGGAGGATATTCCTCTTCTGACGAAGGAAAAACACCTTCTCAGCCTTCTACACCCACTACCCCAATGGAAAATCAGAACAACCCTGCTAGACCTTGTTTGGACCAGGATGGCGTAGCTGTACCTGGAGACCAATACCCTTTACCTAAGCATCCAGAGAAATGGCTTCCTAAGTTTGATCCCGATTCAAAACAGATAGCTGAAGATCACATCAAAAATTTTATGCTAGCCATCAGACTCTGTAACGTTGAACATGAAGATGTTGTCTGTCGGTTGTTCCCTTACACCTTTGAGGGTAATGCATCCACTTGGTACTTTGCACAACAGCCTCACACTATAGTATCTTGGGAAAAATTTGAGTCATGTTTTTTGGAAAAATTTGGAGATGGTAAACCTCCGGAAGTTTTAGTCATGGATCTTTCAAACCTAAAAATGAATGCAAAAGAAAAATTTAAAGATTTTAATCAAAGATTTTTAACACTTAAGAATAGAATCCCTACAGACTCTATGCCTTCTGAGAGTCTTGTAATATCTTACTACACTAAAGCTTTGCATCAAATTATAGCTATTTGGGTGAAAAGATCCAAAAAGGCCACGTTGTTAGAAGCTTTCGAATAAGCTACTCAAATTGAAAAAGACATTCTTAGTCTTAAAGATCCTTCTAGCAATGAAACTGACACTGTTCATTCTTCCAAGAAAAATATTGAAATTCTACCCAGACCCACACAAAACAAGACACAACCTGAAAACTCTGATTTGGAAAATTTAACCAAAGTTTTTCAAAATTTGTCTAATCAAGTCGTAGACTTAAAAAGGTCGACCGAGGAAGCCTCTTCGAGAAAAGGACCATACAAACCTCCTTTCCAAAATCCTTTTCCCCAAAACCGGCCCAATCCAAACTCTGAAGGCTTGAACTTAGAAAGTTTGCAATGCTCACTACAGACAATTCTAGGAGCCCAAGATGACTTGATCCCTCCTGACATCCCTCAAGAGGAAGTTGAGCAGGAAACAACTCAAGAAGAAGAGTCTTCTCCAAATATCTTTGGTCACCTCTCAGATAGTATCTTTCAAGCAAAC
>ML784676.1:168661-205931 GCA_009831015.1 Picea engelmannii
GACAAATCGATGCTTGGTATATTGTTTGGTAAGTTGATAATACGTTGAAATGATTCATAGTCCCAAGCTATGTATTAGCATTGATCAATGTTTAAATCTTGGTTAAATGATTTATTGACATGATGGATATGGTGGTGGATCGAACTGAACACTTGGCATGAGTATAACACATGGTATTGGTTCTGCTCCGTTTGACTGGAACGTGAATATGATTACACACCTATTTGTTGGCCGATACACATGGTATAAACGATCATGTTTTGATAACACTGTACTCAGTTAATTAATACAGTGCGTGGCGGTGGTAATTCCACCACCTTCGCACGTTTTCAGTTAATTCCGGTCTATTCGAGCTTTGAAGCCATCAAACCTATCATTTTTCAACTCTGTGCATTGTTTCATTCAGTGTAAACCCTACCATGTGCAGAGGTTATGGCTCCTATCGTAAGGGCCGAACCTAATGGGTGACAAGAACTGTTAACATTCAGTGGTGCGTGTAGCGACCTAGAACAACATGGGTGGCTTGCTTTCATAAGGAAGTTTGATGGATATGACCTCATAGTAGCTCGACAATTTGCATTGTCGTTCGATGGCTACCGAGCCAAAGTGGGAGATATCCAGCTAGAAATTACTGAAGAATTTCTCAGTCTGGCCACCGACTTGCCTGTCAAGGGACAAAAGTGGTCGAAAAGTTGCAAGGTAGATGATGCCCCATGGACATTACTGTTCCAATCACGCACAGTGAATTCATGCGACAGAGGGTTACCTGCAAAGATGTTGAAACCCCGTTGGTATGATCTCTTGATGATTATCGAACGTTTCGTTACCTATGAAGGCAAGTATGGGTTTATTTTCTTATTCCACCTGCGTTTATTAATGATTTTCATGGGATTTGAACTAAGTATGCCTTACTATCTGCACCGAAGTCTTTTCAAAATGGCTAAACGATACAAGCATAGCCAGGCTGATACTAGCCTCTTCCATGTTGGGTTGATCAAAATGGTTTTAGTTTACGAGTTAGGGTTACGTCATGATTCTTGGCATGGTTTCCTCAGCCAGAATGGTTTTGGGGAGTCAAACCCTCCACAGGTAGATAAGCCCATGGTAGCCGAGAGAAAACCTACCCCTGTGCCTTATAATGTTTTATTACCTAGACCTAAGCCCGAGCCACCTACAAGTTTGCCTAAGTCTGTGCCAAAACAAACCGAAGTTGTCAAAGCCACAACCCAAAAAACTAGAGCGAAGACTGGTGTTAATACTCGAGGCAAGAAAAATGCAAGATTGATCTCTCGCATGGCGAGGAACAAGCCTAAGCTTCCTGCCAAAACAGAGCCTATCGTGGTTAGCGAGGACTCTGATTCAGACATTGAACGTTTTCTCTCTGAAGAATATCCTTACTCTGAAGGATTGTGTAGCAAACCGCCTCACGATTTCATTAGGAACCTTCCTCCTTGTCTGCGAGATAACCCCGACTTTCCTGGTATCGAGCCACTCCATGAAACCCTTGGGGAATCATCAAAACCCCCTTCTATTCGGCCTGTTGCTGCACCTTGTGATCAATGTGGGTTATGGGTTGAAATATATTATTTGGATGTACCTACATTGCAATCCAGGATCCACGAGTTGGAAAGCCAAGTGGCAATGCTCACTGATCAGAATGCAAACGTGCAACCTTCCGATAAAAAGCAATGAACCACGGGTTCAGTCCTGTTCGAAAACGTCGAGTCCGCCACTGCAATTATCAA
Source organism: Picea engelmannii (assembly GCA_009831015.1). Taxonomy (NCBI): domain Eukaryota; kingdom Viridiplantae; phylum Streptophyta; class Pinopsida; order Pinales; family Pinaceae; genus Picea; species Picea engelmannii. The sequence continues at coordinate 170,407 of ML784676.1, forward strand.
TTCAAAATTGACACAAGGCTCAGCAGTTGTGATGGTATTTTTCTCATTTATATTTCTCTCTGTACATAAAGCATGCTTCTTTGTATATAATGTTTGTTTTATGATTATCGTTTATCATTCGATTGGATTTAGTTTTCGATTCGATAGATCATCGAATAGATATGATTGATTAAAATTAGATCGATGTTCTGTTGATAATGAAAGCTATTAATATTTTTTCTGTTGATTGGTATCCCGAACTTTGAATACAGTCGATGGTGTAATTTGAATTGGTTAATAGATTGGTTAATTGTTTCAATTTCATTCGACCGAATTTCATATTTTTCTATGGATACATAACCGAATCGTAATTGATTTGATTCTCATTGATTGCAACTGATTCGAATTGGATTCTGGTTAAGGATACGATGTGTTTCTATTATTAATTCAGTGAAAATTGGTTTGGATTATTGCTTGATTCATGAATCTGTAGATTTTATCATGCTTTTGTCCATTGACTTTGTAAAAGATTCTTGAATTGATATAGTTTCATCCGATTACAATGGAAGTTGTTTACGCATTGTAATTTTAATTAAAAGTTGTCAATTCATTACTATGACTAGTCAATCACAGTTATGACCATATCTATGAATTGTTGGAAATTCTGCATGTTAAGTCTATGACTAGATTCATGAATAGAGTTTTGCCTGTTTTATCGTGACCGTTTTGGCTATTTGATTAAATGATTTGGATCTTATGAAAATCAATAATGGTTTTTTTATATCATACGATCTAGTTACCATTAATTGCATTCATAGAACAATCTTGTTAAGATTTGATTTGATTTTACAATGATTGGGAAAACAGAGTATTCCCACTCTGTCCCGATTGCATTCTGTTTGATTGAAAGGATTTGCTTTTCCTAAATCATTTGTAATTTGTAATGATTGGATTCGATTTGATTTTGATTATATATCTGGTCCTATTTACTATTCTAGACCAGCTACAGAATCAGGAGATTCTATAGCTGAGTCTATAGATTCATTTTTTCTATTGTTTTCTCAATAAAATACTCCTCTAACTTGATATTTATGTCTATTACAGGCAAATTTGAATTTGTTATGGATGTGAGGAGCAGTTGGAAGATATCTTAAAGATTTCACTAGCATTTTTAGTTATTTAGTTTAAGAGATTTTTGGGATTATTCCCAGATTGTGTAAACTGTTTGCTATTATTCACAAGGATGTTTTACCTTGTGAGAAACTTATATAAACCTATGGTTTTGTAATAATCGATCATCATCAGTTGGTGGAAGAACATGAATATGTAATGCTGATTCAAAATGGAACAAAATTGATGCGTTGTTATAGCTTTTGCTTTTCAATATATCGACACTTTGTCCCAAGTTTTGTATATCATTCTCTCTATGGTTTAGTATTACTTTGTTATCTAAATCACATGCATTTGATATAATCTATTATTTTTATACATATCTTGTTCCTTCCTAAGAGATAAAAGAACGTAACCGTTATTGATTCATTTTATGAATTATAGCTTTGTCTTTTTCGTAGATTGAATTATTATATAAGTTTGCTGCATAATAGGTTTCCCTTTTGCAGGAGATTTATCATCATAAAACTATTATGATTTCTTTTATGTCTTGTTTGTCCTGTAACATACTCCAAGAAGCAGCATAGCTGATCGTTTTCGAGAGGCTTAAGGATTAAATGGTGTGAATTTCTTCCTCCAACCAGCTTAAGAAGTCATCTTGCACATGACAGACTTGGAGCGTTTCCAGGTCAATTAGTTAGATGTTTATTGCTTTGATTAATTAGTATAATATAAATGATAGTTTAGATAGATTTATATTACATTGTTTAATTTCAGTAAGATAAATTAGAGTGTCTAATTTCAATTAGTTTTCTTCCCCCTTCATAAATACAAAAATCAAAAAAGAGATTCTTGGCTGTCTTAGGGCAGCGATCACATGAGTTTTGCAGGTTTTAAATAAATCTGTAGTTTGTCCATATTGTACATTTGTGAATAAGGAATATCGTAGCTGATAATTAGGTAGTTGATTTGAGTTATTATAATCATAGTTAGTGTCTTGTATATATAAGTAGTTAGTAATTTATAGTTAGATTAGTGTAGTTAGTTTAGTTTGCTTTATTAGTTTCTAGTTTCCTTTATTTAGTTTAGTTATTTGTCTTTGTTTTATTAGTTTCTAGTTTCCTTTTAGATTTCTTAACTCAGATCATTTTTCTTTGGTTTCCATATGAGACCTTAGGGCGGCCAACGGAGCCGTTAAAATTGTTAGGGTAGTTCATATAGATAATGACCAGTTCTCGCTATCACCTTCCTATTATCTTTTCAGGCTTCTTTTTGGCTTCAATACCCATAAAGGAGACCTGGACACCTCCCCTATGTAACCATGAATTTTTATTGTCCTCTCCCATACAAATGCTATAGACATATCACTCCCACTTTTGATTGTGGTTTTCATTATTTTAGTGGTATTCTGAAAGTAGACATCATGGAGAGAATTACTGAAGAAATCTACAATTTAGTAAATGAAAAAGAGGATGAGGAGTCTGTCGACCCTAAGAAACAAAGAAACTCCAACGAAGTTTGCGGAAATAGTTAATAACTTGAAGAATGGTACATTTTCATTCAAAAGGATGTGAAGAACCTTGATCCTGAAACCAAACAAACCAGGAAAGTTTCGACCTATAACAAAACCTAACCCTAAGTCTATAATGGTTTTGGACATGCTCTCAATCACATTAAATAAATGGTTTCAATCCATATTTATCAATTTCTCAAACAAGTTTAGGAGAAAGAGAGGCATTCGTACATATTTATTTTCCATCAGGGTATGGGGACAAATAGATCACTTTATTTTGGCTGATGTGGTGAGCTTCTTCGACAGTATGGACCATTGTCTACTCTTGAAGTTCATCCAAGATTTTATCCCAGATACATGTCCTGGTGATCTAATAATTAAATTAACGAAAGTGGACATATTGGATAAGGAAGGGAATAATTATTTCTATAGAAGGAAAACCCCCCTATGGACTACACTCGAGTTCAACATGCAGGAAGAGCTAACCGTCTAAAGTCTCCTACTTTTAACAACTACACCAACAATACCCCACATTCATGCATAAAATACAAAGTATAAGGATCCAATAAATCTACCTTAAACTCTATGTCTGGTGTTGATCCTTTTGCATCTGATCACTCCTAGACTACAAGCCTCCACCCAAGGCTGACATGCATTCACCAAAAGACAAACAAGAAATTATGAACATGCATCTTATATATGAATTAGTGGGTTAGATGTCATAATAAAATGTAAATCAAACATAAAGATTGAACACATCATATGGTCTGTGATCTTCTTCACCAAGATCCAACTGCTTCCATGTATCATTCTCCAATCACACTTCTCTCTAGAGAATGGTCATAGGCTTATGAATGAGGAAAAAGGCAAGAATAGGGAATTCTGGCTCAAAACTCACAATGTGGTTGCAAATTCTTGGGGCAAGGGGGTAAAATGAAATGGGCAGAGTTTCATTGTTCTTATGCTTATTCATGGAATGAGATCCCAATAGCTCCTTTTATATGACAAAATGATGGCTATTTGATTGGGCGATGGGCTATAGGCGATGGGACACTTGGAAAACTACCCAATAGCCTGTAATCTCAACGAATTCCTTGCAACTTTTTAATTTTTACAATTTTTGTGGGCATAAGTGGGCTGTAGTGGTGCATATAGCATACGCATGAGGGAAGTAGTGGTGAAGCTAGCATACATACGTGGATAGTAGTGGTGCAGGGCGTGTACATCTTCAAAAATAGTGTTTTTCAGAAGAATTTCTCAGTGATGTCTTGGAAAAAATAGCAAGTAGGATGGCCTGATGCTAGGTATGCATGTATGGTGCAATTTAGGGTTATAACAGATGCCCCCTGATGCGTGACGTCAGAAGAGAATTTGATGGCCGAAATACATTACAAATATTCACCAATATATGAAGCGAGTGAGCCCGGTACCAAAGTTCAGGAGGTTCCATCTACAAAATAACAATTGGCTCACCGAGGAAGGCATACCCATGCTTGAGATGAAATAAATCATGGCTTCCAATAAAATACATTGTAGATCCATGTCATATAACTTAATAAATTGTAGCCGCAAGCAATACACATCGTATATACATATCAAAATCAAATATATACATATATAGTATCCATCTTGAAGAATCCAAATGATGCCTGATGGCTAGAGATGAGGCCTTCAGAGCTCGAGAAGCAAATTCCATATCTTCAAACTCGAGTAGGAGTGTAATGTGTGTGTACAACTTCACTACCCAAAGGTATTTGATGACTCATCGTGGAAAGACAAGAGGATCTCGGTTATTAGGAAGATAACTTCACAGATTTTGAACAAGGACTTGATTGTAATTTTGGGATTGTCGGGCATGAGGTCAAGAGACAAACTGCAGAAGGGATGACTCAATTTGGGTAAAAATTCCCTTGGAAAATAGCATGACTGATGATTAGACTCAGGCAACATGACATTGACATAAGTCCATGATGTAGGAGGCAACACAAACTCTCAATATGTTTGGAAGAATAACCAAACGGAGGAGGACACAACTCTATGTAGTGAGAAAAGCTTCCTAAGGTCATATTAAATCCCAAATCTTGATGAAAAATGAAAGGATGTGCTTTTTCCAAGGGTGAATCATTATTCTTCCATAAAAAGAAAATACTTTTTCCATCCTCTTTTTGGGGTATATTTCATTTTTTTGTCTTTTTGAATATTTTGAAGAGCTTGAACACATTAATGCTCATAGCAAGGAGACATGTGCAAGAAAAGGACACTAGGGTAAAATTCCTCCATGGGTCAGGGTGTCAGTTCGGAGAGGCATAGTACTACAACGCTTGTGTATAAGACATGCTTCAAAGGTTTAGTTGAGAGCAACATGGAGCTGTAATTGGGCCAAAGATACAGAGATGCAACTATGATTAGCAAGACACGATGAAAACGCCTTCAATGTATTTTTCATGATCCCAAAGAAGTTAAGCTCAGTGGTTTTTCAATTTTAGAGACTCTGAAAAAATGTAAAAGAAGACTTCACTGGGGTACCTTTTTCAAAAATAGTCTAGTCACCTCAAAAAAGGAATAAAATAGCACCGAAAATACGTCTATTAAGAACCATTTTAACGAGTGTGACATAGAGAACATCACTCGACAAGATTTCCAATTTTAAGGAGTCTGAAAAGATCTTAACTATGGACTCGCAGCCTTTTTCTAGATTTAATCTGCTTAGCCCGAAAAAGTATAAAATCTACTTAGGAGAACTATCCCGGTGAGATGAATCTCCCAAGGTGTACCATTTTCCTCCTTAATATACAGGCTAGAAAAAGGGGTAAATGCATGCCAATAGATGTTTTTCTGTACCAATTTAATGAGTGTGAAAGAACAAGGTCACTCGACGATCTTTTCAATTTTAAGGAGTCGAAAAAGATCTTAACTATGGACTTTGTAAAGTATGTTCTTCTGGACCAATTTAACGAGTGTGAAGGAACAAGGTCACTCGACAATCGTTTCAATTTTAGGGAGTCTGAAAAGAGATTAACTATGGACTCTGTGGGGGTTCATTTTTCATAAATTTAGTCCCTCAGGCCTGAAAAAGGGTTAAACTTATACCTGAGAATATTCTTCTAGCGAACTAGAGTTCCTAGAGTATACCTTTATTCGTACAATTGACCATCCAGATCGAAAAAGGGGTAAACTATCGTCGGACAGACAAGCCTTCAAATTTTAGTTTGGCGAGCATAAAGGACAACACGATCGCTCGACAATATTTACATGTTTAGAGAGTTTGAAAAGGTCTTAAAGAAGACTCCAGGGGGATATGACTCATGTATGAAATTGGTTTTGGTAGAGCCCACTGCTAGGCTCAGACCAAGAGTCTCTTCGATAGTCAACTTGGAAGGTCTCCCAAAAGGGAAGAAAACACAAACCATGGTGTAAGTCCTCCCACGGTATAGAAAACATAGTCATGGCTTCAAGGATAGCCTCATCTAAAGGAAATTCAAAATCTGAGAAATCACACAAATGAGGGTCAACAATCCCAAAGGGTGAAGTAAATTGACCATATTCCATATGAAGATCAAGGCTCTGGCCAGGACTGACAGAGTCTGTCAACAAAGAATCACAAGCACGATTGCTTGAGGATCTATAAACAATGAGATCATACTCAGAAGGAGACTCAAGATCACTTGGACCAAGAGGGGGAAGCAAGGGCTCCCATTCCCCCATTGGATAAACCAATGGATCAATTGTTGAGACCAAGTCTCGAGAAGGCAAACATTATTACATAGGTTCTTGCTCAGAAGCAATTGAACACCGAGGATAAGATGCCACATAATTAACCTGTGGTGGGGTAGAGTCTACACAAACACTAGCAACATATTAAAGGGTAGCATGAACTAATGCCAAATTAGGATGGTGATTATCATATGCCAATTGGTCAATAGTGACAATGCTTCCATTATGAGGGAAATGCATCACCTGGAAGAGGGTAGACACCACAACGTTCATAGCATATATGTAATCACGCCTGAGAAGCATACAAAAATCTAACCAGCCTTGCACCACTATAACATCGACAAGGAAAATATTCCCATCTAATGAGATAGGTAACTAAGGAATAATCCCCAAATATTCACTAGACTGTTTGTCAAAAGCCAACAGCTCATGCGAAGCAGACACAAGCTTAGGAGATCCCAAGACTTTCCAAACCGATGAGGAAACAATACTTGTAGAGGTTCCTTCATCCATAGTACATCAATAAATGTTTGTTGAATTAACTTCAACCTTTATTTCTATAGTGCCTGTATAAATAACTATTGATATCGCAAGTCCCTCACCCAACCTCAACCTTGGAATTCTGTGGAAACAGATCAGAAAACCTCCTTACACCAATCGATGGTTCAAACTCAGTCTCCTAGCCCATTCATGTAGAGGAATATAGACTAACTAGAAATGCAATCAAAACTAAGAAGTTCTTGCACAAGAGACACACAAGAACCAACTTGACCAATGGTTCATTTCTTCTCCTATGGCCCACTTGTATAGCCTTTGTGGACACTACCCTAGGCAAGGTGAAGTGCATTAATCCACTCACAATGTATTTAGCTTAGGTATTAGGAAAAACTATGCAGGTAACCCACACAAGTGCTAATCTATCCACACCTACCTATAATGCAACTAATTTCATTCATTCCCCTTCCAAGAAAACAAAGGCTTTCACGAGTGTGTGCGATAAGAAAAGGTCCTGAAGAAGCTAATCTGAAACGTAGAATTTTGATTCCTCAGGGACAACTCCAGTAAGCATAGAACCTCGTTGAACATTGAATCATCCTCATTACACATATACTTACCTGCGCCAACTCCACAGAGACCTTTAGGTGTTCTGCTCCACATTATCTCTAGGCCCCTAACCCCATTATCTTGGATTGAGACCTCCTAGAGGCGATGTATCCCTATCTTTCACATATGCCTGGCCTGGCCTATTCTCTGCCATCTAGTCCTGAGGCCTCCATGATGTAGTTGTAAATGTGTTTAACCTACACAAAATAGATATATATAAACAATAATACACACATTTGCAGAGAGAATTTCATAAAGAAGAAGGAGAGAAAGAATGAAAGAATTTTCATTAACCATTATGAATAATGAATAATTTACACATGATATACTCTGTATAAATCAATGAGATTGAATGGAGGATAAAAAATACACCATAGTGGTGGTAGAGTGATCTGGAAACACACCAACAGTTACGGGAGTGAACTACCACCTAGGCTAGTCTCTCAGGCAGTTACGGGAGTGAACTGCCACCTAGTTGAGTTAACTAGTCAACTAGTCTTCAGTTAACTGAATGAACAAAGAGTAATGAGGAGTTAACTTAGGGAATAAATGCTAATGTGCCACTATGGTGATGATACCAAGGCAAGTTTGAATTAGCATGGTGATGATCCCAATGTTGTGCGGTGACAAAACCAATGCAACATCTAAACTCAACTCAACTAGTCAAATTGAAGTGTCAACTGAAAGAGAATATTCTCGAAGTGGAATTTTTCCCCTAAATTATAGGAGACTGGATAATGACTAATTATAACTAATAAATAAGGATAAATATTAGGATAAATAAATCATAGGTGTGTGTGAAGTAACTCCACCACCCTCCCTGAACATCACTATGGTCAAAATAAATATTAGGTCTCGACAATGAGGCCATGTTAGGTACCCAAGTACAAAAGATACACTAAAAATAAAGTGAGGAAAGAGGGAAAACCTCATGGGAAACCCCCCCCCTAAAGGTAAAATGTATGTAAAAATAAGAACTATAGTTGTTAGGCAACTGTGTCATTCACTCCAAGACGACTTCGTAGAGAACGAAACTTCTTCTCAATGGAGGTCTTGGTGAATATGTTTGTCATCTGTTCTGCTGAAGGAAAGAACTGTAAGTCAATGAACCCTCATGTAATAAGTCTTGGATGTAGTGCATGTGGATCTCAATCTGCTTTGTCTGTTTCCTCTAAACTGGATCTTTGCAGAACTTCAGAGTGCTCTGGTTGTCACACCATATGATGATCGGCTAATGAAACTAAATGGCCAACTCAATCAGAAAATGTTGTAGCCACATATCCTGAATGGTTAGGTTAACTACCATTCTATACTCTACCTCGGCTGAAGATAGATAAATGGTAGCTTGCTTCTTGCCCAACAAACAAATAGGCCTGGAACCAAGAATGAGTGAGTAACCAGATGTGGACTTGCAATCAGTGCTACAACCAGCCTAGTCGAAATTAGTAAACCCAATGAGATCTAATGTAGAGTCTGTTGCATAATGAATCCCAAAGGTGATGGTGCCATGTATGTATTGAAGGATACACTTTGAAGCTTTCCAATGTAGCTCATGTGGCTCCTACATGAACCTGGAAACTGCGCAACTGCATATGAGAGGTCTCGTCTAGAGTGTGTGAGATACAACAAGCTTCCCACTAGCTATCTGTACAGTGTGTTGTCAACCAATGGAGTCTCCCCACTATCATCAAGTTTGACTCCTGATAGGAAAGGAGTTGGAGTAGACTTGCAGTCTGTCATGTGAAATATCTCAAGGAGATCTTGTACATACTTTTCCTAGGACATTTTGATGCCTGGTGCATCCTAACTGATCTCGAGTCCAAGGAAGAAGTGTAGCGGACCCATGTCCGTCATAAATAACCTATCATGTAGAATCCTCTTGACTGCAGCAATCGCTAAAGTCGAACACCCAATGATCAACAAATCATCAACATACAAAAATAAAAGTAGAAGTGAATCAGTCATCCTGAGCATGTAGACATTCGGGTCTGATTTACAACATAAAAATTTATGTGACAATAGGTAGGCATCCATATTGGCATACCATGCCTTTGGATCCTTCTTGAGGCCATAAAGTGACTTCTTCAGTTGACATACCAAAGATGATTCCTGCATAAATCCTTGGGGTTGCTCCATGTAGATCTCCTCAAAGATATCACCGTGAAGAAATGCATTCTTCACGTCCATCTGATGGACTTCCCATCCCTTCATTGCCGCAATGGCAAGTGCCAATCGTATGGAATCCATCTTTGATACTAGAGTGAAGGTCTGATCATAGTCAATACCATGAACCTGTTGAAAGCCTTTGGCGACAAGATTGGCTTTGTATCTGCTTATTTTTCCATCTGTTGCACTCTTGGTCTTGTAGGCCCATATGCATATAACAAGTTTCCTCCCAGAAGGAAGGGGAACCAAATCCCAAGTCTAGTTCTCAAGGAGGGAGTTTTACTCCTCCTTCATGGTGGATTATGAAAAGGGATTTCCAACAGCCTCGACATAATACTGTGGATCTGAAGACTGAAACCAAAAAATATTCCTGGAGGGAAATGGTTCAATGGTAGTGAGTGCAACAGGAGGCTTGATGAAGGATCATCTCTCCACATCACCCAACCAACTAGCCATCCATGTCAGCGCTGAAGAGAGGCCCAACCCTCATCTTCAATTTTGAATTTGAATGTAATTAATGTTGTAGGTTGTTGAGCCATGGATCCGTGCCTTTGTGCAGGCATTAGAGTAAGTAGGCCTTTAAATCTTTGTAAGGCTAAGATCTAGATCCGATTTGTGAACTAGATAGACCATTGAATGTAATTGCATAGGGTAGGTAGATTTGGAGGGAAGAGCTCAAAGAGCCCCCTCAGGTAAAAGAGATCAGTATCTCATTTTGGTGATAGCTAACAGAGAAGAGAAGTAGAGTGAGAATCTGTGAGTAGAGAGCAGAAGAGAGGAGCCGAGACCTTGTTACAGGCTATGCTCAGGAACACCTTTGTAAATAAGCATTTTCCATTCTAATACAAACAGAAGCAATTTTTCCTGCATGTATTTCTGTGTTATGTGGATGTCTTGGTGCGTTCCATTTTATGTTGTAGATGTATGCTAGGCATTTGCAGGAGTGTGTTTGATTTTCAGGCTTGAGGTCTTTGAGGTTTCATGCCAGGAGGGCGTGACAGAGTACTGCGGTCTCTGAATACCAGTGCACAGAAGAACTTCTGAACTCTGCGGATTTAGACAAAGATGTGCCAGGTGGGAACAAGAACTGGAATCATCAACTCAGAGGAAGACCTCAAGGTTGTTGAATACCTTGGAGGTAAGGATGTATATGGAAACACAGTTGCAGACAGAATCTTTGAGGAGTTCTGTAGAGCTCTACCAAGTGGGCATTGATCATATGCATAGGGATGTATTTAGAAGAACTCTGATGTGAGTTCAAGGAGAACCAAAATCACTGAGGATTCTGAGAGCTCTGCCAAGTGGGCATTGAGAAGGTGCATAGGTGCACAGAAGAGTACATAACTGTTGGATGTTTTGTGAGAAGATACTCTGCCAGGAGGACATTGAGACAGTGTGCAGGTTGGCACAGAGAAGAAGAGAACTCTATCGAGTTCTGGAATTTGAAGGAAGAGTCTATTTAGGGATCTTCATAGGGTTGTTGAACACCCTGGAGACTCAACAATAGATTGCTTGAGTGAAGGATAGTCAGGAGGGAAATCCAAATTCTCCATATGCAGGTGAAAGGAAGAAGTATTTATTTCCTTAGAGACCTGAGTGTTTGAGAATCTCAGGAGAGATAGAACTTTGTGTGTGAGAAGACTCTGCAGAGGTGTAGAATTCATACAATCCTTCAAGGATTCGAAAGGAGCAAATCTTAGGAGGAGTAGTACTTTCAACACACGGAGCTATAGCTGCAAGGAACATAGAGGTTGAAGAACTCTTTGGAGAGTTCAGAGTTCCCAAAGCTCTGGAGGGACAACATTTTCATATACGCATGGGAGAACTCAAAGTAAAAGAGCTCGCATAGGAGAAAAAAAGGCAAAGGTTGAGGCCTTTGAGAAATTGGAGATTCTTCCAAGTTCTAGAAGAAAGCGCTGAAGCTCAAAGGGAGGCATAGCAGCCATCCAATCATACTGGGAAGGAGATTTGGACCATTGAAGTTCCTATGTCTAGGAAGTAGTAGAAGGAGCGCACCGAAAGAGGAGATCGTGAGTCATCGGATCTCTCTCAAATACCCGTCAACCGTTGGATCGGGTGAAGACGCGCAGAGTTTAATCTCTGGGTTATGCGTAGAAGATCAGTGGAACAGATGGTGGAGACACTTCATCAAGAAGTATCTAAACCCCGTCAGCTATTGGATCGGATAGAAGTTGCTTGAGGTTTAAACCCTCGTAAGAAAAGGAGAAAAGTCCCGACGAGAGGCGTGGCCATCGGGATTTTGGCGTTCGTGAAATTGGGAATCACGATGACAGGAGATCGGGAATCTCCATGATGAAAATCTCGAAATCAATTTGGGTCGTCCATCTATTGAGACACGTGGCATAAATCGAGAACCCATCGGCCTCCAGGGTTTTGAGTTGACAGAGAAATTTTGTCATTGGGGCATTGCAAGTCGTGAAATCCCGAGATTGAATCAGGACCATCCATCTTGAGGGGATGCATGGCAATGATTGAGGCCTTCGGAAAAAAATCCCAATAGTAGAGTCCATCGACATTACGGGATTCAAAAAATCGTGAATCCTAAAGACTAGACGTCCAGAGCATTTGAAGTCTCGAAATCGCGAGAAGAGATTAGGACCGTCCACCACAGGAGGACACGTGGAGGAGATCAAAGCATTCGGGAAATTTCCCTAAAAGAAAAGACATATCAGGAAATCGAGATTCGAGAGATCGAGAAATCGAAGACAAATGCATTTTGGCATTTGAAACCCTGAAGTTCCGAGGGAGATCTGGAGCCGTTGGTTTAGTAGATGATCACGCCTGCACATTATGTTAAGCCAAAAAGGGGTTCCTAGTTGACGTCATATCGGGATTCGGAGAATTGAGGATCTCGAGGATAAGAGGTCACATACACTTCGACATCAGAAACCCCAAAATTATGAAAGGTGATAGGACTGTGGTCATATAAAGGGAGCTCATATGGACATGAAGGTCTAGTCCAGGGGACTAGCGGAAGTTGGAGCATATCAGGATATCAATATTCAGAGAATTGGGGGTCCCGTTGACAAGAGGTCCATGCACTTCGGCATTTGAAAACCAAAAACCCCGAAAAGAGATAAGGATGCGGTCTTATGAGAACTGGTCACATGGACTAGGGCATAGCCAGGAGGGGCTAAGGAGAGTAAATCCATATCGGGAAATCGGTAGATCACAAATCGGGGATTCAAGAGGATAGAGAACTCTTGACATCGGGGATTAGGAAACCCCGAACCCCGAAGGCATATCTTTCTTATTGAGGAAAAGATAGTGGTCAGAGTGCAAAAGACCGTGAGGCGAAAGAGAAAGACCTGTGGATTGGGTTTTTAACAGAGATTCCAGTGGAGAATCGAAGGAGCCACTCCGGCTCGAGAGGAAAATTAGAATGATCCTTAAAGACCGGGAGGTCAGTGCAGAGGCCTTGCCGAGGCAGAGGGTGTGATACACTGCATCAAGGCTCCTCGAAATCATATTGACTCCTCCTAGTATCAGTTGGATCGCCAACGAGATCCCTTGTAGCCTGAAGAGTAGTTTGTGCCCACTTGGGCCTCTTCTCTGGCTCTGCAACTGCATATGTATGTTTAAACTCTACATCTGACTATACTAACCTTGAATCTAAATCATTTGAGTCCTCCGAATCGGAACTCTCATCTGAAGAAGAGTCAACATGTGCATGTTCATCATCTCTGATAGGTGGAAGAATGAAGGTGTCGACATGCGGTTACTAAGGTGCATGTGAGACACTTTCCTCGAATTGGAGACTTCACTCAATGATGAGCCGGTTCGAGGAAATATCAATAAGCCTATATCACTTCACACCATCGGGGTATCCAACAAAAATCCACTTAGTTCTTTGTGGATCAAGTGTCTTCCTCTTTTCAGAGAGAATATGGGCCCATGCACGTGAACCAAAAATGTGAAAGTGGGTCACTTCTAGTTTGAGGCCGCTCCAAGCCTCATAGGGGGTCTTATCCTTGACATATCTATGGGGAGATCAGTTTTATATGTATGTTACATAGTTAAGTTCATTGGCCCATCGTCTCTATGGTAGTGACTTTGCATGCAACATGCAAGATTCCATCTCCTTTAGAGATCATTTTTTCTGCTCAACAACTTTGTTTTGTTGTGGAGTATAGGGAACTGTGTGCTACAACTGAATCCATGCCTCATGGAAAATATTATGATTCTCATTATTTACATACTCTCCCCCTTTATCAGTTCGGAGGAATTTGATCTTCTTTCCAGACTGTGTCTCAACTAGGGATTTGAAATATTTGAGGTGTTGAAAGACCTCAATTTTTTTCCCGAGAAAGTAGATCCAAGTAAAACATGAGAAATCATCAACAAAAATGAGAACAAACCTCACTTTGTTGAATTTATCTTGAGGGTATTTTCTGAGAACACGTCTCTCACATACTCCCTTGGAGAAAAGGATGTCTGGTAGACGATCAACTAATTTGTGCTTGCTAAGTTGTTCCATGTATCTGAAATTCAAATGTCCAAACCTTTTGTGCCATATCCTACTACTTTCATCAGCATGAGTAAGTAGTAAATCATAATCAAGTTCAATGAATTCAGAAAAAGTATACAATCTAGACTGATGATTTACCTCACCGACAACAACCCTAGAGTTGGTTTGCATGTCGTTGATGTCCACAAAATTTGGTGTGAATATGAATTTATTTTTGGTGCCAGAATTACTCAGGTGATATACAGAGAGAAGGTTGATAGAATGTTTGGGAACATGAAACACGTTCTTGAAGATTCCATTAGTGAGTTCAATCCTTCATTTGTCAGTGACTTTGATAGAAGAGTTGTCCCCCATAAGAATAGGACCTTTGAATGAGTCCAAAGAAGAATATATTGATTTTGAGGTAGCCATGTGATGTGATGCTCCTGAATGAATGATCAAAGCATCGGGAGAGGACATGACAACAATCAAGGCATGGCTAGAATTGCCTTTCTTGGAAGTCAGATATTCTAGCTTCTTCTTCTCGGCACCCTCGGGGATGCGATATCCAAGGCTATTTTGATGAAGTATTTGAGACATTAGATCTATTTGTTTTTTCATACATGAAGATTCTGAATGGAATCCTTTGTGACAGTACGTGCATTTCTCTCCTTTTCTTCCCTTTTCTCCTTTGGATCCTGAGGCATCAGTGAAGGGTTTTGTGTACACTTCGTTCTTCAGATGTGCATGATATTTCCACTTATATTTATATTTTTATTTATAATATTTGTGGCTTCCATCATGCACAATGAGTGAATGCACCCTTGGGCCTTTGATTGTGCCCATGTTGATGAGCTTGGTTTTCTCTTGTGTCGGCGATTCGATAAAGTCCTCAACAAAAGGCATCTTCTAGGTGGCTCCAGAGGCAAATTTGGTAGTATGGAATGTAGATACGAATACAGAGAATTCAGGACCAATATTGGAGAGAATGGTGAGAACCATTTGGTTCTCCTCCTTCGATTTATCAACCCCACAATATTTGAGTTGCGACAGTAAATCCTTGAATTTTGTAAAGAAACCTTCGATATTATCGAAGATTTCTGGATCCAATGTGAGAAGCTCCATCTCTAGCATGTGTCCCCTCATATCATCATTTTTTCAAAATATCCCTTCCAAGGTGTTCTAGGCTTCATTGGGAGTCTTACAGGAAGATATATGAAAAAGGAGATCAGGATAAATAAGGCTGCAAATTGTTTTGAGTGCCTCGTCCATGCGATTTAAGTACTTGGATTTTTCTATGGCTGAAGTCGGTTCTATATATGTATTCACGTTTAACCTGTACAACCCTCTATATTGGATATGTATGGTTATTTTCTCCTTCCATGCAAAATAGTTGTAAGGTGTAAGAATGAATTCTTTTGGGAATTCCATCTTTCCGTTGTCTTCAATCTTTTGTACCTCCAAAAAAAAATAGTGTAGCTTTTTCTTAGAAGTTCGTCGGCTCTGATACCATGTAAAATTTTCAAACCTCCATAGAATAGATATACATAAACAATAATACACACATTTTCAGAGAGAATTTGATAAATAAGAAGAAGGAGAGAAAGAATGAAAGAATTCTCATTAATCGTTGTGAATAATGAATAATTTACACATGATATACTTTGTATAACTCAATGAGTTCAACTGGAGGATAACCAATGCACCATAGAGGTGGTATAGAATTATTTTGACACAAACCATTAGTTGTGGGAGGGAACTACCACCTAGTCTAGTCTCTTAGGCAGTTACAGGAGTGAACTGCCACCTAGTTGAGTTAACTAGTCAACTAGTCATTAGTTAACTGATTGAACAAAGAGTAGTGAGGTGTTAACTTACAGAATCAAGGATAATGCACCACTCTGGTGATGATACCAAGCTAAGGTCTAATTAGCATGGTGATGATCCCAATGTTGCATGGTGACATCTAAACTCAACTCAACTAGTCAAACAAAAGTGTCAATTGAAAGAGAATATTCTCTAGGTGGAATATTCTCCCCTAAATTATAGGAGACTGGATAATGACTAATTATAACTAATAAACAAGGAAAAAACTTAGGATAAAGAAATCCTAGGTGTGTGTGAAGTAACTCCAACAAGCGTTTCCCCTCGAACTCTCATGATGACACAAGACCACCCTTTATATAGTCAGATGTACATTTCCAACAGAAAGAATTGAAACTAAGGCATGTAACTGACTCAAAACAAAAGGGAGAAGGGGATCGGATTTCCCCATAGGATATAGTGGTTTTGGACGTGCGCTCAATCACATTAAATAAATGGTTTCAATCCATATTTTTCGATTGCTCAAACTAATTTAAGAGAAAGAAAGGTATTCCTACATCTTTCTTTTCCATCAGGGTATGGGGAAAAATAGATCACTTTATTTTGGCTAATGTGGTCGGTTCCTTTGACAATATGGAACATTGTCTATTCTTGAAGTTCATACACAATTTTATCCTAGATACACATACTGGTAATCTAATAATGAAATTTATGAAAGTGGACATATTGGATAAGGAAGGGAATAATTATTTCTATAGCGAGAAAACTCCCCTATGGACTACACTAGGGTTCAACGTCAAGGCAGAGATAACCATATAAAGTATCCTGCTTTTAAAAACTACCCCAACAATACCCCACATTCATGCATAAAATAGAATGTATAAGGATCTGGTAACTCTACCTTAAACTCTACGTCCAGTGTAGATCCTTTTGTGTTCTATCGCTCCTCGACTACAAGTCTCTGCCCAAGGCTGACATGCATTCACCAAAAGACAAACAAGAAACTATGAAAATGCATCTCATATATGAATTAGTGGGTTATATGTCATAATAAAGTGTGAATCAAAGATAAATATTGAACACATCATATGGCGGGACACAAAAAGTACTTATTTATATTAATCTCACAAATTCAATTACAATGAGATCGGTGAGTGCTCCTTGAAATTGGTCCCGGATCCTCTTCAACAAGCTCCAACTGCTTCCATGTATATTTCTCCTCTCACACTTCTCTCTAGCGAATGGGCATAGGCTTATGAATGAGGAAAAAGGCAAGAATAGGGAATTATGGCTCAAAACTCATAATGTGGCTAGAAATTCTTAGGGCAAGGGGGGAAAGTGAAATGGGTAGATTTTCACTGTTCATATGATTATTCCTAGAATGAGACCCCAATATCTTATTTTATATGAAAAAAGGATGGGTATTTGGTTGGGTGACGGGCTATAGGTAGTGGGACACAAGGAAAACTACCCAATGGCCTGTAATCTCAACGAATTCCTTGCAACCTTTTAATTTTTGCAAATTTTGTGGGAATATGCGGGCTGTAATGGTGCATATAGCATATGTACATGGGAAGTAGTGGTGAAACGAGTGTACATACGTGGGCAGTAGTGGTGCAGGGCATGTACATCTTCAAAAATAGTGATTTTAAGAAGAGTTGCTCAATGATGGCTTGGAAAAAATAGCAAGTAGGATGGCCTGATGCCAGCTATGCATGTATGGTGAAATTTAGGGTTATAAAATATTCCCCCTAATGTGTGAGGTTAGAATATCATCGAATGGCCGAAATACATTACAAATATTCACCAATGTATGAAGCGAGTGAGCTCGATACCAAAGTTCGGGAGGTTCCATCTGCAAAATAAAAATTGTCTCACCGAGACAGGCATACCCATGCTCGGGATGAAATAAATCATGGCTTTCAATCAAATACATTGCATATCCATGTCATATAACTATATAAAGTGTAGCCGCAAGCAATACACAGCAGATCTACATCTCAAAATCAAAGATATACATATATAGCATCCATCTTCAAGAATCCAAATGATGCATGATTGTTGGAGATGATGCCTTCAGAGTTTGAGAAACAACTTCAATATATTCAAACTCAGGTAGGAGTGTAATGTGAGTGAATGACTTCACTACCCAGAGGTCTTCGACTGCTCGCCATGGAGAGACAAGAGGATCTCGGTGATCAGGAAGATAACTTCACTGATTTCGAACACAGACTTGATCGGACTTCCAGGATGGTCGTGCATGAGGTCAAGAGATAAACTGAAAAAAGGTCAACTCAAGTTGGGTAAAACTTGCCCTGGACAATAGCACAACTAATGATTAGACTCAGGCAACATGACATTGACATAATTTCATGATGCAGGAGGCAATAGAAACTCTCCATATGTTTGGAAGAATAACAAAACGGAGGAGGACACATCTCTATGTAGCGAGAAGAACTTACTAAGGTCATATTAAATCCAAAATATTGATGACAAACGAAAGGATGTGCTTTGACCAAGGGAGACTCATTGTGTTTCCATAAAAATAAAATACTTTTCCCATCCTCTTTTTGGGGTATATTTGATTTTTTTTTCTTTTTCAATATTTTGAAGAGATTGAAAAAGAATAAATAATGCTACGTTACAAAGGAGGAATGATTGTCGCAAGCATACTAGTTCCAAATGAAAAGAACACACTAATTCTCATAGCAAGGAGACATCTGCAGGAAAAGGACACTCGAGGAAAATTCCTCCATGCGTAAATGTGTCAGGTCACAGAGGAATAGTACTACAAGGCTTGTGTATAAGGAATGCTTCAAAGGTTTAGTTGAGAGAAACATGGAGCTGACATTAGGCCAAATACGCAGAGATGCAACTGTGATTGGAAATACACGATGAAACCCCCTTTAATGTTTTTTTCACGAGCCCAGAGAAGTTAAGCTTAGTGGATTTTCATTTTTAGAGAGTCTGAAAAAATGTAAAAGAAGACTTCACTGGGGTACCTTTTTCTAAAATAGTCTATTCAACTCGAAAAAGAGATAAAATAGCACCGAAAATATGTCTATTCAGAACCATTTTAACAAGTGTGACACAAACAAGATCACTCAACAATATTTTCAATTTTAAGGAGTTTGAAAAGAGCTTAACTATGGAGTTGCGACCTTTTTCTAGATTTAGTCTGCTTAGCCCAAAAAAGTATAAAATCTACTTAGGAGAACTCTCCTGGTGAGACTAATCTCCCGAGGTGTACCTTTTTCCTCCTTAATCTATAGGCCATAAAAAGGGTTAAACGCATGCCAATAGATGTTTTTATGTACCAATTTAACGAGTGTGAAAGAACAAGGTCACTCAACAATCTTTTCAATTTTAAGGAGTCTAAAAAGAGCTTAACTATGGACTCTGTATAGTATGTTCTTATAGACCAATTTAGTGAGTGTGAAGGAACAAATTCACTCGACAATCTTTTCAATTTAAGGGAGTATGAAAATAGCTTAACTATGGACTCTGTGGGGGTTCCTTTTTCATAAATTTAGTCCCTTGGGCCTGAAAAAGGGTTAAACTTATACCTCATAATATTCTTCTAGCAAACTAGAGTTCCTAGAGTATACCTTTATTCGTACAATTGACCATCCAGACCAAAAAAGGGGTAAAATACTGTTGGACAAATGTGCCTTCAAATTTTAGTTTGGCTAGCATGAAAGAAAACAAGATCGCTTGACAATCTTTTCAGTTTTAGATAGCCTGAAAAGGGCTTAAAGAAGACTCCATGGGGCTATGACTCATGTATGAAAATGGTTCAGGTAGAGCCCACTGCTAGGCTCAGACCAAGAGTCTCTTCTATAGTCAAATTGGAAATTCTCCCAAAAGGGAAGAAAACACAAACCACAGTGTAAGTCCTCCCACGATATAGAAATCGTAGTCATGGATTCAAGGATAGCCTCATCTAAAGGAAATTCAAATTCCAAGAAATCACGCAAATGAAGGTCGGTAGTCCCAAAGGGTGAAGTAAACTAACCATATTCCATATGATGATAGAGGCTCTGGCTAGGACTGGAAGAGTTTATCAACGAAGAATCACAAGCATGAGGGCTTGAGGATCTACAAAAAATGAGATCATACTCAGAAGGAGACTCAAGATCACTTGGATCAAGTGGGGGAAGCAAGGGCTCCCATGCCCCCATTGGATAAACTAATGAATCAATTGATGAGACCAATTCTCGAGAAGGAAAACATTATTGCATAGGTTCTTGCTCAGAAGAAATTGAACACTAAGGATAAGACACCACATAATTCACCAGTGGCGGGGTAGAGTCTACACAAACACTATGAACAAATAAAGAGGTATATTGAACTAACGCCGAATTAGGATGGTGATTATTAGATGTTAGCTGGTCAATAGTGACAATGTTTCCATTATGAGGGAAATGCATCACTCGGAAGAGCGTAGATACCACAATGTTCATAGCATATACATAATCATGCCCGAGAAGCATATTAAAATCTAACGAGACTTTCACCACTATAACATTGACAAGGACAATCTTCCCACCGAATAAGATAGGAAACTGAGGAAGAATCCCCAAATTTTCACTAGGACATCTGTCAAAAGCCAACATCTCATGTGGAGCATACACAAGCTCGGGATATCCTAAGACGTTCTGAACCGAGGAGGATAAAATAGTTGTAGAGGCTCCTTCATCCACAATACATCGATAAATTTTTGTTGAATTAACTTCAACCCTTATTTGAAAAGGTGTAGAAGAAGGAACATGAGTCTCAACAAGGTAAACAAGGAAAACCCCCCTATGGACTACACTAGCATTCAATGTGCAGGCAGAGATAACCATCTAAAGTCTCTTACTTTTAACAACTATCCCGACAATACCCCACATTCATGCATAAAATACAAAGTATAAGGATCAGGTAACTCTACCTTAAACTCTACGTCCGATGTCGATCCTTTTGCGTTCGATCGCTCTTCGACTACAAGTATTCACTTAAGGATGACCTACATTCACCAAAACACAAACAAGAAACTACAAACATACATCTCATATATGAATTAGTGGGTTAAATGTCATAATAAAATGTAAATCAAACATAAAGATTGAACACATCATATGGCGAGACAAAAAAAGTACTTCTTTATATTAATCTCACAAAGTCACTTACATTGAGATCGATGAATGCTCCTCAAACCTGGTCCAAGCTCCTCTTCACCAAGCTCCAACTGCTTCCAGGTATCTTTCTCCTCTCACACTTCTCTCTAGAGAATGGGCATACGCTTATGAATGAGAAAAAAGGAAAGAATAGGGAATTCTGGCTCAGAACTCACAATGTGGCTGCAAATTCTTGGGGCAAGGGGTCAAAGTGAAATGGGCAGAGTTTCATTGTTCTTATGATTATTCCTAGAATGAGACCCCAACACCTCCTTTTATACGACAAAAGGATGGTTATTTGGTTGGGTGACGAGATATAGGCGGTGGGACAGTTGGAAAACTACCCAATAGCTTGTAATCTCAACTAATTCCTTGCAACTTTTGTGGGCATACACAAGTTGTAATGGTGCAGCTAGCATACGTATGCGAGAAGTAGTGGTGAAACTATCATACATACATGAGAAGTAGTGTTGTAGGGTGCATATATATTCAAAAATAGTGTTTTTAAGAAGATTTTCTCAATGATGGCTTGGAAAAAATAGCAAGTAGGATGGCCTGATTCTAGGTATGCATGTATGGTGCAATTTAGGGTTATAAAAATTACACAAGGTCATCCAAAGGGATCCTGCAAAGCTTCTCAGTTTCTCCAATACTTATAAATATCTATTTTCATCATTTTGATGTAAATATTTCCACCTTTCTCTCTTCTAATGGGCATATCCACTATCTCAGGTATGCAGATGAATTGTTGATAACATTCAGAGAGTCGGGGAACCTAATGGATGACCGTATTAAAGAAGAAATGAATATGATTATTTGGGAGCTTAAATTAGACTTAAAGATAAGCGTTCATAGTTTGTTTCTTTTTCTTGGGAAAATAATCCAATATGAAAAAGGTGCCTTAACCTTACGAGCACCCATAGATAGGATAAGGAAAAAGATAAGGGAGAAACAACCTCATATAATAGTTTTGACAGAGGAAGGAATGTAAACCCAAGATATCAGCATTCTTTATTACTATAGGAGAATTAAATCTTATTTTTCATCTTATTCTAGAATCTCAAACTATAGAGAATTAAGGGAAATGGTGAAAATAGAACTAAGAAATATGTGTTTTAAACATCTAACTCGGGTTGAACATAAATTGATCAACGAAATAAAACAACTATATGGAATGGAATTAGAGAAAACCCAATGGTATGAATATGAGAAAAAACTAAATGATACATTCAATAGATTTAGAGCCCACTACCGGAAATATGAGGGTAAGTTTTTGAAACAAAGGAAAAAGCAAAATAAAGGAATGAAGTAGCTTTCCCAGAGCGGGGAAGGAACAAAGTAGCTTCCCACATTTGAATGATGAAACCTAAAACATTGGACCTTCTCGAGGGACAAAAATCTGGTTTTCTTTATTTTATTTAACCAAAGTTATTGCAATGATGAACCTCAATGATGACGTTTCTGATCTCATTCATATTCTGATGGAGCGACGTAGACAGACACTTTTGTTGAATCTTTATCTTAAGTCCCACAAGGGACTAGGTCAATATTGGTTTTATTGCCTATCCACCTAGGGGGAAGGGAGTGGCGATGGGCCCTTTCCAACCACTTTTTGGTTCTTGGCGACTTACTCGACTTACTCACTCTTTTGTTGGTAATTTACCAATCTCGAAAGAGAACTAGATTCTTTTTCAAAAAGAAAAATCCTTTGTTGAGACAAAGTGTCCAGATGAGAGAAGGATCACATTTCATATTATTTTAGCAAGGAATGTTATACCTCCCCCCATCGCTAGTATAACCTTGTGGAATTTACCTTAGTTAATATTATTTTAACTTAATTTGATTTCCTTCCTTATGCAATATTCTCAAGTGACCTTCACTTAGTGAAAGGTTATACCTTTTATTTCTTCTCCCAAATCTAACCACCCTCTGATGCCCAAGATCAGGACCCCATATTTCATTGCCTCAATCTAGCTAGGTCAATTTATCACTATGTTTATTCCCTCAATCTAGCTTGGTTAGGTAAGGGATCTGACCTTCTAGAAGGGTTGACGTTATCGATCAGGTTTCATACTTCTCTATAGCATCTGATCAGGTGGGTGTACATGTAATTCTTATAGGGTAACTTTATCTCATATCATGACCTTCAGGGAAGAAATCAAGGGCTAGGGCCTTACCTTCTAGATAACGATTTGAGGTACGACATGGAACGAAGTCTCTCTCCYGACAAAGGAGGGAGAGGTACATAGTCGCTTGAGAAAAACCATAAGGGTGTTAATGCTCACTCATCATGGGTGAGGGAGAGGGGAAGAAATATAGTTCACTTACCTAAACGTAATGCATAACGTCAAGAATGAGAATGACACAACCTTGAGCAATATATAAATCCCCAAAAAGTCAAAGTGTAATTACATATATAATAACAGCTCGGAGTTGGTCGAAATGAAAAAAAATCGATCTTTCCAAATTCAATAATTCCATATACAGAGTTGGTCGAAATGAAAAAAAAATGATCTTTCCAAATTGCATAATTCCATATATAATAGCATATCAAAGATCAATCAAATCTTGACCAATACTGACAAAAATGATTTGCATTGACTGATATATAATGAAGATCAATATGAAAGCAATGACTGAATCTTAAGATGGAATGTCGAAAAAAAGATACCAACGAGCTCTGAAGCTTTGTTCATCGATCGATATTCCTGAAAGGTCATCCCATAACTAAAAAAAGGACGTCAAATCTTATAAAACTAGAGCGTTTAACCAAAAAATATATTGGGTTTTTAGCACAATACGCCATGTTCCAGAAATATCTAAATGGGGAAACTATTTCTTCCAAAGATATATGTATAACCCATCACAAGTGGCACATAAAACCACTTACAAAAATCTGGTTTTATTTATTTTATTTAACCAAAGTTATTGCAACGATGAACCTCAATGATGACGTTTCTGATCTCATTCATATTCTGATGGAGCGACGTAGACAAACACTTTTGTTGAATCTGTATCTTAAGTCCCACAAGGGAGTAGGTCAATATTGGTTTTATTGCCTATCCAGCTAGGGGGAAGGGAGTGGCGATGGGCCCTTCCCAACCACTTTTTGGTTCTTGGCGACTTACTCGACTTACTCACTCTTTTGTTGGTAATTTACCAATCTCGAAAGAGAACTAGATTCCTTTTCAAAAAGAAAAATCCTTTGTTGAGACAAAGTGGCCAGACGAGAGAAGGATCACATTTCATATTATTTTAGCAAGGAATGTTATACCTCCCCCCATCGTTAGTATAACCTTGTGGAATTTACCTTAGTTAATCTTATTTTAACTTAATTTGATTTCCTTCCTTATGCAATATTCTCAAGTGACCTTCACTTAGTGAAAGGTTATACCTTCTATTTCTTCTCCCAAAGCTAACAACCCTCTGATGCCCAAGATCAGGACCCCATATTTCATTGCCTTAATCTAGCTAGGTCAAGTTATCACTATGTTTATTCCCTCAATCTAGCTTGATTAGGTAAGGGATCTGACCTTCTAGAAGGGTTGACGTTATCGATCAGGTTTCATACTTCTCTATAGCATCTGATCAGGTGGGTGTACATGTAATTCTTATAGGGTAACTTTATCTCATATCATGACCTTCAGGGAACAAATCAAGGGCTAGGGCCTTACCTTCTAGATAACGATTTGAGGTACGACCTGAAACAAAGTCTCTCTCCCGACAAAGGAGGGAGAGGTACATAGTCGCTTGAGAAAAACCATAAGGGTGTTAATGCTCACTCATCATGGGTGAGGGAGAGGGGAAGAAATATAGTTCACTTACCTAAACGTAATGCATAACGTCAAGAATGAGAATGACACAACCTTGAGCAATATATAAATCCCCAAAAAGTCAAAGTGTAATTACATATATAATAACAACTCGGAGTTGGTTGAAATGAAAAAAAACCGATCTTTCCAAATTCAATAATTCCATATACAGAGTTGGTCGAAATGAAAAAAAAATGATCTTTCTAAATTGCATAATTCCATATATAATAGCATATCAAAGATCAATCAAAGCTTGACCAATAATGACAAAAATGATTTGCATTGACTGATATATAATGAAGATCAATGTGAAAGCAACTTAATGAATATTAATATGGAATGTCGAAAAAAAGATACCAACGAGCTCTAAAGCTTTGTTCATTGATCGATATTCCCGACAGGTCATCCCATAACTAAAAAAAGGACGTCAAATCTTATAAAACTAGAGTGTTTAACCAAAAACTATATTGGGTTTTTAGCACAATACGCCATGTTCCAGAAATATCTAAATGGGGAAACTATTTCTTCCAAAGATATATGTATAATCCATCACAAGTGGCACATAAAACCAGTTACAATGGTACTTCAATCCAAAACCAAAAGATACGTTTGTCGCCCGATATGCTAAGCTCCATTATTTCTCCCTCTCGTGAAATAGGTTGCAAAAGATTAAGTGGTTGGGTGACATAAGGCTCAGAATCTGTCTCTGAGGAGATTGTATTAAATGGATCAGGCCCCGAGGAGGAACAACATGGTTTCTAAGATTTATTTGGTCCATAATTCGTACCTCTCCCTTGTAGATGGAAAAATGCATAATTACATATATAATTCATGACTTGAAGAACTGCATTTGAGGCATTCAAATCGAGAGATTCTTTTCTCAATTCTTTGATGGCGTAATTACATATATTAAATAATTAATTAATTAATTCCCCATAATTTGATATCCCATACATTAAATTTATTTGTTCCCACAATGAATTAAGGCCGAGTGGAAGGGCGTCCCTTAGAGAATACTAATAGTAGCAGTCAACAGGCTTCTTCTTATCCATATCCCCAGGATTATAGATACGACATACTCGATTTGCATTATCAAGTAGTAAATTTCATACCATCTGTCGATATACATATAGGAACATGGGTGCATAATATTGAATTTAATCCATGTCAAGGCGCAAAGCCATTCGCTTGTAAAACCAACTATTTCTTTGTTTACCTTGAAGGGAATCTTTCCCACCCATGTGTGTAAAATCTAGTGGCCTCTAATATAGTTAGTATAAACTAAAAAAATTGGAATGAAATTGTAAAATGAAATTTTTACAAGTTTTTATACTTTCTTTTTAGGTTAAGGGATTTTCTTCCCGAACTAGTAAATGCCATGAAAAAGGATTTTAGGATAATATTGAATTATGTAATGATCCAAGTGTACTTAATAATTGATTCGATTTATGTTAATCTATTTCCTTTTATAGCCTACTTACTAGCCATTATTTATCATGGTCGAGTTAAGATAGGTCTGAAAAAGATTCGAGAAGAGGAAGCTTCTGAATGGACAAAACATCAAGTCAAAGAAATAATAAAAGTAATTGTTATTTTATATATGCAATTTTTGTGGAATTCTTTAAATAACCTTAGAATCTGCCTCGGTGTACTTACACCAGAGGAAAAGCAAAATCAACAAAAAAATATTATAAGATGTTTATTTGGTGAAGATAATGAATTAAACAATTCAATAAAAAGTAATGCAAAAAGAAAGAATAGGTATCATAAAAGAAATAGGTGATTATGAAATCTAGTCATATGTTTTAAGTCACTCTTGTTTGGATGGGTGGAGCGAGGATCATATTGGAGGAATACGAGATTCTCACTCGATAGTGGCATTTCTAACTATAAGGTGGTATTATTGGCACATAACAAGGTGGGGTCGTTGAAGTCGTAACAAGGTAGCCATAGGAAAACCTATGGCTGGATCGAATCTTTCTTTGCTAGACATATTTTTTCCCCTCAATCATTAGCTAGGCAGAGCTATCTCACTATGGTATTTCTTCCCCTCACTCAGATAAGCGTCACAATTGATATTGTTTTAGCTAATCACCGAGATTGGTAAAGCTAAGCATTAGCCCCTAGCTTTCATTCAGGCATCAAACAATCCCTCCCTAGATTTCTTTATGACCGCTCATCTTGCTCAGGGAAGAAATCCCTAATGTTGTTCTCCATCAACAGAATCTAACAACTGCTATGAACAAAGGTAAGGATTGGTTTTATTATTAGTAAGGATTGGTATTCTTCTCAAGTAGCAAAGCCTATTATTCTCACTCAGTGAAGCCTCACAAACGACTTATTGGTCAGTTTGTTGTGTCGATCACTTGATTTCTCAGTTGGTTTTTATAACTCCACTCCACTAACTCCCTTATGGAAGAACACCCTCACTCCCTCACCCCAATGCACTCACCTAAAAATCACTTACTTCAACCCACTCACCCCAATACACTCACCCCCCACACTCACTCACCTACACACGCACACACCCAATATAAAGTATTGAATAGGGAATGCATGCCTGCTCATTATCCGTTGGTACGACATCACCCGCATGTGGGGGATTTAACATATCGCTTCAAGGAACAACATCTGGGAGAATGGAAAACTCTCCCCAAGGTTAGCTAGGCTAGGGGGCGTGAACAAAGTGAAGAAATAAATTGAGATTGGGGAAACGAAACAGGATTAGGAGTTTACCCAATGAGGCGTTAGGGATTTTATGGATGGGTAGGATATTTCATTGGATTATATATGGTTTTATGAAAATGATATTTTGTTGTATTTTGATTTGAATGAATTAAGCGCAGTTAAACCCACTTACCTAGTGCAATTCATCTTGAGTTTCCCTGCTAGTTTAATGATTTATAAGTAGCGCAATTTATAATCCATTCATTATGCATTCTTTATTTGAATGAAGTATCCTAGCATAGTTAAACCCACTTACCTAGAGTAGTTCATTTAGCTTTCCCTACTTTTGAATGATTTCCCCTAGCAGAGTTTACACATTATTCATCAATCATTTCTTTTTCAAAGCCTATTTACTTTGCTAGTCAGGGTCTGGTATAGCATTCAAAGAGCCTTTAACTTGCCTTTATCCTCCTTCTAAAGCTTAATTACGTATATGAAAACAACTGATGTTCATAATCAATATCATAAAGTGAGGAAAGAAACATAGACGCTTGGAGTTGAACCGGAACTAAGAAAGCAAATGAGGTTTTGTCTTTGCCATCATCACCATTACTCACAAGGTCCATTAGGTTCTTTCCATGCCATAACCATCTTTCGTCTCTCCCATCGTCGCCATTACTCACAAGGTCCATTGGGTTCTTTGTTGAAATTACTAAGACAACTGAGAGGGGGGGGGTGAATGAATTGTTATTGTGCTTAAACAATTTTAAGTCTATTAAAACATTATTAATCTTTCATCAAGTGATCATCAATATTATACAACATATGGACAACATAAATAATGAGCATCAATTGCACATAAGATATACACAGAGACATATTTTCACAAGGAAACCCATAAAGGGAGAAAACCTCTTCCTCTTCGAAATGATAGGCAGTCTTTTAAGTTATGTACATCATTTATAATTGAGCACCAACTCAATGTGAGGCTACTACCTCTGTTTTACAAGCTCCAACTTGTTTGAGAGAACCAACTCTTTGGTTTCTCTAGCACCCACTAGAAGGAAGTACCAACTCCCTAAGTGTTCCAGCAATGACTGGATCGAAGCACCTACTTCCACTTATACAAGAACCAACTTGTTTGAGAGCAACAACTCTCTGGTTTCTCTAGCACCTACTAGAAGGAAGCACCAACTCCCTGAGTGTTCCAGCACCAACTGGATGGAAGCACCAACTTCCAGTTATACAGGCTCCAACCTGTATAATAGAGAACACTTGTTCTCCCTTTCACCACCCTGTCACCCTGGTTTTTCTGGCTGCAACCAGATGGAAGCTAGAACTCCCTGTGTTCAAGAACCCACTTGAACCTCTGAGGACAACAGTCCTCCCTAGCACATCCCAGCCACCCTGAAATATAAAACTTTTCTTTCTGTGAATTTATTACAGTGATTCAATAGTTTTATTTTTCTTACCAGGCTTATCAATGTTCATATATGTCGCTTTGCTCTTCCTGCATCAGTGTCTCCCTTCTTGCATCCTCTTCATATTTCTGACCTTATCCTCTGTCTCAGCATGGACACCTTGGATTTATCTTCTTCTCACAGATATGCATCTTTGATATGTGCACTTTCTCTTTCTTCCACTATTCTATTATATTCATCTTCTATTCCTCATCTCTATGTTTTCTTTCCACTGTGCATACTGTAATTTTACCTTTCTACGGTTCAATTTATTTTTTACTCGACATAGACAAACGTGCACAGTTACAACGTATATCTTTTATCCACTTCCTCTTGGGTTACACCTCGAATATTCTTAGGAAAAAAAGCCTCAGCAATTGAATCGCCAACCATCCAAGAACCATGATTAGATTCTTCTAACTGAATCGTAACTGAACAATTAATCATAGATATCAACAATAGCCCTTCAATTAGATGCTCAAATAACCAACACCATTGGATTAAATCCGCAGGGTCTTGCGTTTATTTCGCCATTTCGCATTTTGACATTTTGACATTCATGTGGTGAAGATTCTCAACTCTTCATGTTATGATTGTCAAAAAAGAGATTAACTTGGTGTTAGCTCCTCCCTCTCACATGACCACTGATGGTGACCACAGCCTACACCAAAAGGTGTTTTTCACATTTTGACATTTCAACATTTTGACATTTCGACATTTTGGCATTCCTGTGGTGAATTGTTTCGACACTCCAACTCTTGGTATCCGAAACCTATACCAAAAGGTGTTTCTCTCATTTCGTCATTTCAAGATTCCTGTGGTGAAGTGTTTCTACACTCCAACTCCCATTATCTGAAACTATGAAATGTAGTTAGATCAACGGTCTGGTATTTCGGCATTTCACATTCTGGCGTTTCTACATTTCTGTGATGAAGTGTTTCGACACTTCCAACTCCCGGTATCTGAAACTCTGAAATGGAGTCAGATAAACGGTTCGATATTTCGGCGTTTCAACATTTCTGTGATGAAGTGTTTCAACACTTCCAACTCCCGGTATATTAAACTACAAAATGGAGTCAGATCAACGGTCTGGTATTTCGACGTTTCTCATTTTTGCATTTCGTCATTTCTATGATGAATTCTTTCGACACTTCCAACTCCCAGTATCCGAAACTTCGAAATAGAGTTTAGCTTCTGATACCCGAAATGGATTTTATCTTCTGATCTTTCCATGTGATCATCGTTGTGCTACTGGTCATGATCTTTGCCATCAATGAAAAACACGTATACTCTGCCTCTGTCTGAAAACATGCCAACAATCTCCCCCTTTGGCACTGATGGAAACCCCTTGAAGAACATTTAATTATACCACTATAGCCTCTTTGAAATTACCACACTTTCTCCCCCTTTGACATCAATGTCAAAGAAGAGACACACCCCCCTAAGTTGTTGCAGTACATACCCCCCTGTCAACTATGAGCATATTAGAAATATAACAGATATTCAATAAGTACTCCCCCTGACCAGGTGAACATATTAGACGAAAGAAGTTATAACCCCCAACTTTTGATGAAGATATCCAAAAGGGGTCGCTGCTAATGGCTTAGTAAAGATATCAACTATCTGTTCTGTGGAAGGAATATAATTCACCTAAACAATTCTGTTTGTAACTTGCTCTCTAAGAAAATGGTATTTTATTGGTATGTTCTTAGATTTTGAATGAAGTATAAGATTCTTAGAGAGACTGATGGCATTGGTGTTATCACAGTGAAGTGGAATGGGATCATTGTAAGTTACCTTCAAATATGCAAGAGTTTGTATCATCCATAAAATCTGAGTGCAGTAAGTAGCAACATCAATGTAATCTGCTTCTATAATTGATAAGGAAATAGATCCTTTCTTTTTACTAAGCCATGCTACTAATGAGTCACCCAGAAAGAATGCTCCTCCACTGGTGATTTTTCTCTCATCAACACAGTTTGCCCAATCCGCATCTGAATAAGAAGTTAACTAAAAATTCTGATTTCTGAGATACCACAGACCATAAGTCATTGTTCCCTTCAAGTATTTGAATATCCTTGTGACAGCTACCAAGTGACTTTGTTTAGGAGCTGACTGATAAGGACCTACCATTCCAACAACTTGCATTATATCAGGACGGGATGTTGTGATGTACAGAAGACTGCCTATCATTTATCGATATGTCCTTTGATCAACATCGGGCGACATATCATCTTTACTGAGCTTGCAACCAACCACCATAGGTGTACTAACAGAAGAGGAATCCTCCATCTGAAATTTCTTCAACATCTCTTTCAAATATTTTTCTTGAGATATAAAAATTCCTGGAGAACTCTGTTTTACTTGTAAGCCAAGAAAATATGACAGTTCTCCTATCAAGGACATCTCAAACTCTATTTGCATAGAGTTAGAAAACCACTGGATAGATGATTCATTAGTATAACCAAAAATAATATCATCTACATAAACCAAAACAACAAGTAAATTATCACCTTCAAAGTTAATGTAGAGATTGTTGTCAATAGTACCTTTCTTGAATCCTTTGTCTTGTAAAAATTTGTCCAGTCTATAATACCAAGCTCATGGTGCTTGTTTCATTCCATATAAGGCCTTCTTCATATTACAAACATAATTAGGATTATTTGTCAATTAGAATACTTCAGGTTGCTCCATATATACTTCTTCCTCTAGATCTCCATTAAGAAAAGTTGACTTAACATCCATCTGATACACTTTAAAGCTCTTATGGCATGAATATGCAAGGAACATTCTGATGGCCTGCAATCTTGCCACTGGTGAAAAAGTTTCATCAAAGTCCTGACCTTCAACTTGTGCATACCCTTTATAGACCAATCTAGATTTATTTCTAACAACTTGTCCTTTTTCATTCATTTTATTTTTGAACACCCATTTGGAACCTATTACATTCTTATCTTCAGGTCTAGGGACAAGCTCCCAAGTATTGTTCTCCTCAATCTGATCAATCTCTTCATTCATTGCTCTAATCCAATCATCATGTTGGTTGGCTTCATCAAACATTTTAGGTTCAGTCATATATAAAAAAAGCAACATGAGATTGTTTTGAGTCTTTAATCAATTTCCTTCTTGTCTAAACTCCTTTATTTATATCTCCAATTATCTGATTTTTATGATGATTCTTTCTAACAATTCTGAAAGGTGATTTTGCTTCTTTCTGCTGATTTGTGTCAGCCTGAGTATTCGTATATTCATCTGATTCAGATTCTTCCCTTTATGATTCTTGGACCTGTTCATCTTCATCTTCAACTATATCTCTTGTGCTTGGTTCAACATTGCTTACATTTCTGACCAGGATTTCTTCATCAACTTTTATGTCTATACAATCAACCAGTTTATGCAGTCTATTATTGTAACATCTGTACCCTTTACTGTTTGTAGCATAACCCAAGAATATACCTTCATCAACCATTTCATCATATTTGCCAATATTTTCATCATTGTTCTTGATATAACATTTACTCCCAAAGACTTTAAAATGCTTGATTGAAGCAAGTCTTCCAAACCATAGTTCATAAGGAGTCTTGTCATTGTGTGGCTTGAGATGAGCTTTGTTAAGGATATGAACGGCTGTATGAATTACTTCTACTCAATATGTTTGAGGTATGTTCATTTCATTCATCATTAATATTTCCATTTGTTGTATTGATCTATTCTGCCTCTTAACACCTCCATTTTGTTGTGGAATCCTTGGAATTGTGTACTCTCTTTTGATCCCATGTTTATCACAGAACTCTTTGAAGTTCCATGAACTAAACTCTCCTCCTCTATCAGACCTTACTTCCTTTAATCTTTTTCTTGTTTGATTCTTAGTCAGAACCTTAAACACTTTGAATTTTTCAAATGCTTCATATCTTTCCTTCAAAAAGGCAACCCATGTTAGTCTAGAATAATCATCAATAATCAACATAAAATAATTTTATTTTCCTGTACCTTCTTTCTTTGATGGTCCACATAAATCCATATGTACTAACTGCAGAGGTTTTTTTGTTCAAGAATTTTTTTTAGATTTGAACTGAGTGTAAGTAAGATTTCCTATCTTACAGGGTTTACAAATAGAGTCGTATGGCTTTGATATCTTCGGAAGATCTTTTACTACCCCATTGTTTCTGATCTTGATTATATGATCAAAATTTAGGTGTCCAAGTCTCCTATGCCACAACCAACTTTCATCATACTTGCTTAAGTGGAATTCTTCTTTTTCTTCTTTTAACACATAGAGATTGTTTTTTGTTCTTATCCCTTTTGCAACTAGTTGTCCTGAATTCACAGATTTTATTCTACAGTCTTTAGAGGTAAAAACAACTTCACATCCTCAGTCACAGACTTGACTGACACTAAGCAGATTATGTTTCATATCTTCTACAAACAACACATCTTGAGATTTCCCTTTGCCATTACTCAAACTTACCATTCATTTACCTTTTATTTTTCCTGGTGCATCATTTCCAAAAGTTACATTCTCTGATTTGCTTTCACTTAGAGTTAAAAACATACTTTTGTCTCTAGTCATATGTTTGGAACATCCACTATCAATATACCAAGGATTATTTTGTATTTGGTCTGATAACACTAGTCCACACTTTTCATCTGTTTTCTTCTTCCAAACCTTGACATTTTTAGCAGTGGGGATCAAATCTGCCTTGTAATTCCTTAAGCGACAATCTGCAGCTTTATGTCCATAGTTATGACAGATGTAACATTCTGGTTCACTAAATAGAAGATCATAGCAATTTTTATGCTCATAACTATTGTTATGTTTAACCTGTGTCCTTTTCCCATCCATCACATGATTTATAGTCTGAAGTTGTTTGTTGCTTGGTTGTCTCGATCTTTATTGTGGAAGATGGTTATTCGTTGAATATCTTGATTGTTCATATCTAAATCTTAAAGAACAATTTATAGCTTTGTGACCAAAATTAGAGCAAAACAAAACAATAACCATAGAAAAAACCTTTGAACCTTGAAAAAGTCTGTCTTCTTTGAAGAGGTCGATTTCTTTCATGCCGATAATCTCTCTGATTTACAGATTTGGCTCTGGTACTTTTTCTTTCATTCCTTCTTGGTGGCTGATTTTATTTCTTTGTTTCTGCAGAGTGACTGTTGTCAATGTTTGAGGATTTGACAAACTTGATAGGTTCTGTATTACTTGGATGATCACTACTTGATCCTTCTTCATACCCCAATTCATCTTTCAACTTTGGGTTTCTTTGTTGATTTAGAATGGAGGTTAATCCTTCTGAGGCTTTAATACTTGGCATATTTTGGTGATACAATCCCTTAAACTTCTCCATTTCTTTTCTAGTTTTTACTATCTCTTTTTCTAAGGCTTCACACCTCGCTTTCTTCTCTGACAACTGTTGTTTTAGTATGTCTTCTATTTTATTTTCCTCTTCTAACTCCACTTTCAGTAGAGAAAAGTTTTCATCAGATTTTTCACCATTCATTTTAAACTGTTTCAACAACTATTTTTGTTTTCTCTTCTTACATATGAGTTTGTCAATTTCTTCCAAAGCACTGATTAATTCACCTTCCATATCCACCACAATTTCTTCATCATTCATTTCACCTCCTGTGTTTTCATCATCAATATCTCCCATAGCCATAAGCATAAAATCATTCACTTTGTCTTCTCATGATGAATCATTATCTATGTCTTCTAAGGAATTGTCATTATTTTCACACAAACTTTTCTTCTTACTATATTTCTTGAATTTGTACTTCTTTTCATCATCAGATTTCTGGTCCTTTTTATGATGGGGACACTTATATGCAAAATGACCTATCTTACCACAGTTAAAACATTTGAAGGGAAGATTGACTTGATATTTTCCCGATCCTTTCTTTAACCTTCTCAAAAATGTTTCCTCAATGTCATCTAAATCTAAATCAGTATTCTTGTCATCTTTAAAAGATGCTTCTCTAGTAATGGATTTATCTTTGTTGATTCTCATTTCAGATGCAGTTAAAGTTTCTAGGAGTTGATCAATGGACATATTTTCAAGATCATTTAGTTCTTCTATTGCAGAGACTTTTGGATTAAATTTATCGAGCAAAGATCATAAAATCTTCTGAACTAAAATTGATTCTTCAAACTTCTCACCAAGACCCTTCATGGAATTCACAAGTTCTTCAACTCTTAAAAGATACTTGCTAACTATTTCACCTTCATTCATCTTTAGTTGTTCAAACTTCAACCTAAATGTTTGAAGTTTGGCATCTTTTACTTTCTCATTTCCTTCATAGCTGCTAATAAGTTTATCCCACATTTCTTTGGCAGTTTGAAGATGCATCACTTTTACAAACTCGACTTCTGCAAGTCCATTCAAGATAGAATTCATTCCCTTATCATTAAAGCTAAATTCTAACTTATCATCCTTGGAAGCTAGCACAACAGGATTTATGTATCCAGTCTCTACTACATCCCAAACATCAACACCTAAGGCCATTAGGTATGTTCTCATTCTAACCTTCCAAAAGGAAAAAATTGTT
>ML784676.1:205981-236119 GCA_009831015.1 Picea engelmannii
GGGGGGGGGGTGAATCGGTTCTTATTGTGCTTAAACAATTTTAAGTATATTAAAACATTCTTAATATTTCTTCAAGTGATCATCAATATTATAAAACACATGGAAAACATAAATAATGAGCATCAGTCACATAAGATATACACAGAGATAGATTTTCATGAGGAAACCCATAAAGGGAGAAAACCTCTTCTTTTTCGAAATGATAGGCAGTCTTTTAAGTTTTCTACATCATCTATAATTGAGCACCAACTCAATGTGAGGCTACTGCCTCTGTTTTACAAGCTCCAACTTGTTTGAGAGTACCAACTCTCTAGTTTCTCTAGCACCCACTAGAAGTAAGCACCAACTCCCTGAGTGTTCCAGCACCGACTGGATGGAAGCACCTACTTCCACTTCTACAAGCACAAACTTGTTTGAGAGAACCAACTCTATGGTTTCTCTAGCACCCACTAGAAGGAAGCACCAACTCCCTGAATGTTCCAGCACTGACTGGATGGAAGCACCAACTTCTAGTTACACAGGCTCCAACCTGTATAACAAAGAACACTTGTTCTCCCTTGCACCACCTTGCCACCCTGGTTTCTCTAGTTGCAACCAGATGGAAGATATAACTCCCTGTGTTCAATCACCCACTTGAACTTCTGAGGACAACAGTCCTCCCTAGCACCGCCCAACCATCCTAAAATATAAAACTTTTCTTTCTGTGAATTTATTATAGTGATTCAATAGTTTTCATTTTCTTACCAGGCTTATCACTGTTCAACTATGCTTCTCTGCTCTGCCTGCATCAGTGTCTCCCTTCTTGCATTCTCTTCATCTTTCTAACCTTATGCTCTGTCTCAGCATGTACACCTTGAATTTATCTTCTTCTCACAGATATGCATCTTTGATATGTGCACTTTTTCTCTCTTCCACTATTTTTTTATATTCATCTTCTCTTCCTCATCTCTGTGTTTTCCTTCCACTATGCATACTGTAATTTTACCTTTCTACTGTTCAATTCATTTTTCACTCGACACAGCCACATGCACATAGTCATAGCGTATATCTTTTATCCACTTCATCTTAGGTTACACCTCGAATCTTCTTGGGAAAAAATTCCTTAGCAACTGAATCTCCAACCATCCAAGAACCATGATTCAATTCTGCTAACTGAATTTTCACTGAACAGTTAATCATAAAGATCAACAATAGTCGTTCGATCAGATGCTCAAATAACCAACACCGTTGGATTAAATCTGCAAGGTCTTGTGTTTATTTCACCATTTCTCATTTCGGCATTCCTATGGTGAAGAGTCTCGACTCGTCATGTTATGATCACCGAAAAGGAGCTTAGCTCAGTGTTAGCTCCTCCCTCTCACATGACCACTTACGGTGACCACAACCTACACCAAAAGGTGTTTTTTGCATTTCGACATTTCAACATTTTGGCATTACTGTGGTGAAGTGTCTCAACACTCCAACTCCCGGTATCCAAAACCTACACCAAAAGGTGTTTTTCACATTTCGGAATTTTGACATTCCTGTGGTGAAGTGTTTTGACACTCCAACTCCCGGTATCCGAAACTCTGAAATGGAGTCAGATCAATGGTCTGATATTTCATCGTTTCACATTTTGGCATTTCAACATTTCTGTGATGAAGTGTTTCGACACTTCCAACTCCCGGTATCCGAAAATACAAAATGGATTTAGATCAACGGTCTGGTATTTCGGCGTTTCGACATTTTTGTGATGAAGTGTTTCGACACTTCCAACTCCCAGTATCCAAAACTCCGAAATGGATTTAGATCAACGGTTTGGTATTTCAGCATTTCGCATTTCGACATTTCAACATTTCTATGATGATGTGTTTCAACACTTCCAACTCCCAGTATCCGAAACTATGAAATAGAGTTTAGCTTTTGATACCCGAAATGGATTTTAGCTTCTGATCTTTCCATGCGATCATCGTTGTGATGCTAGTCATGATCTTTTCCATCAATGATAAACATGCATACTCTACCTCTATCTGAAAACATGCCAACATTCTTTCCATGCCATAACCAAGTTTCATCTCTCTCGCCGTGATTCTTATTATATACCAATTGTCCCCATGACTAAAAATTCTCGTCCTTGCCACTCAAGGTTGATTAGGTAATTCCATGCAATACCAATTGTCACCATTACTAAAAATTCCCATTGTAGGCACTCAAGGTCCATTAGGTAATTCCATGCAATAGCGTTAATTTTCTTTAGTTATATGTTATCAATTGATAAGATCCCCCCTAGGGGTTTTGTCCCAGGCACTTATTCCTAGGCCTATACCCTTTTTAGGAGGATTTTTGGTGAGTGTTCTCCAAAATAGATGCCTTCAGAATCTTCCCATTTTATTCAGGTCCTTAGCATATTCCACCCTGACCTACCCTGTAGTCGAAATTTAATAGAGGGTAGATCGGGGAAGGCATTATTTAGGGTTATATAATTATTTTTTGGGGAGGGGGGATTGGGAAGTCTCATTCCTATATCGAATGTCACATTTCTACTTTTGTAGGGTGAAGACGCTTCCCAGAACAAAGTTGTAAGTGGGCAATATGTCCCTAATTTTATCGACGACTCCCACTTTGTTCATGGTTCCTCTGGGGATTGGGCCCACCATCATCTTGTAGAAATTTATGGGGGGGGGGTCTTATTGGGCCCCAACAACTCCCCCTATATTTTTACAAAATTTAAAGGGCCCCTATTAGAATCTTGATAATTAAAATGAGCTACAAAATCAACCTTATCAAATAGTTCCATGCCTTGGCTTGCTTTGAGAAAAAATTAAGACATTCACTATAGTATGAAAAATTCATTACAAGATTATATGTCAAAAGTTAGAAACGAGCATAAAAATTTCAATCTAAACAAAAACGTTAATTTTTATCAAATGTTTACTTTCGTTTAAATTATGATTATGTGTTCATTCTTTTGCTCATTAGCAAGTTTGACTATTTTGAATACTGTGTTCAATACTTCATCAAATAATATCTTGGTTGGTTTCTCATTTTCATGACATCATTTGGTGATGCTAATTAATTAAATTATTTTTTCATTTTGCATCTCATTTCAAAATAATAATAATCAAAGAATTATCTATCATTTGTTTGATTTTGAAAAAAACTAAAATTAATATTTTTTCTTCATTAATTTGAAGCTTCTAGATCGTATTTGAAAACAAATTATAAACAATGTTTGTTTATAAGTTATAGTTAGTTTAAATTCATTTTTTATTTTATTGTTCTAGATTTTGTTTTATTTTCAATTTTTGGCTTATTAATTTAGGTTTCTTTTTGTTTCACAGGTTTCTATTATCAAATATTTGATATGGATCTGATCATGGCTTGATTTAATTATCCAAATACGTTGAAGATGAGTGATCCCCAAAATAAATTTGGATTTCTACAAATAATTTTATGATCAACAACAAATAAAATTTGGAAAGGCGTCAAGATCAGATAGGTGATTTTGCAGAACTGATTACAGCCAAACCGTGAGGAATTTGAAGAAACGGTTGAAAAAACAGAACCAAAATGGAACCATTTTCCTTCTGCGTAGATATTTTCCCAAACAAATGCTTGATTTGAGAGATATTTGGGTCTCTTTTAGAGGCAAATTTCAGGTGGTGGAAATTAATTGTGACGCCCAGACTGTTCATTCATTTTATAAATATATGAGAAAGATCAGAGCCAAGAAGATGAGAAGAATTGGAGAGGAGGATTTTAATCCTTTCTGTTTTGTATATTATTTCTTTTGTAAACTTTTTGTTTCTTTTCAAATGGAGTAATGGATGGTTGGAATCTTTGGGAGAATGGACGAGTAGTTTCAAAGAAGAATATGGAATTCCAGGTTGCTTAATGGCTTGTGTCCTGTAGGTAAAATGGTTTTATGTTCATTATAATATATTCATATTATTTGAATAATTGATTATGCATTGATTTAAATAGCTTTAGTCTTTTTTATCAATACATGGTTAATTATTATCATTTATGTATTAATTTGTTCAATCTTTAAAGTCTATTATCCAAACAATTTCTTCCAGGACTACAAAATGGACAATTGATTCCAAAAACTTAATAGAACAACATATATGGATTTTGGATTTAGCCTTTTGTTTATAATGTTGTTATTAATGTTTTTTTTAATCCTGTTACATGTGCAGGTCTGATATCTTTAGATTAAATGATCTATGATGTGTAGGAAGTTTATATTATAAATACCATCGATCATTTTCTTCATCAAAATACAAATGTTGTGATTATATCTTCGATTTAAATAATGAGATTTATCTTTGAATTTTAAATTGAATGATAAAATGCATAGATTGCTTCAAGATTTATCTCGTTGTAATCATGTATAA
Source organism: Picea engelmannii (assembly GCA_009831015.1). NCBI lineage: Eukaryota > Viridiplantae > Streptophyta > Pinopsida > Pinales > Pinaceae > Picea > Picea engelmannii. The sequence continues at coordinate 210,358 of ML784676.1, forward strand.
TTATGAGATCAAAGGTTTATGTTTGTGTTTCCTTTTCTGTCATTAAAACCTAAGCTGCGAATACATGTTCTAAATTTATTTAAAACAATCATAAGGTTCATTGCAGACTTCTCTCTTGGACATGGTAGTTGGATGTTCACCACTCATGCAGATGCTTGGATACACCTCACTAATTCATTGACAGGATAACTTCTTTGTATTTGTTTTTTTCATTTACATATTATTGAAACTACAATGTATGGTTCAACTTTGACTATCCACATGTTCATGTTTCATTATTTTTTTTTGAGATTCTTTAAATTTATAAAAGAAAAACAATAAATATCTGTATGTTCTTTCTTTATGTGCTTCCTAGAAACAATCATTTTTCCATTGATTTACGTAAGTTTCGATTAAAACTTGCATCTTGTAAGTCATGTAAATAAATGACACTTGTATATCTTTTGCTTAAATACAACTACTATAGTTACATTTGAACATATGTACATATATATGGTGTGTTTAGTAATTAGTTAGTTATTTCTCTCTTTTATTCGTTTCTTTTAGGATTCTTAGATTGTCTAACGGAGCCATTAAACTCGTGAGAATGAGTTATACCAAATGTCTTGGGTTATTTAGACAACACCGGACCGGACTCACTCTTCCAGTTGACGAACAGTCAATTTCGCTCGTCAACAAATGGTGCTCGAAGGAAGGCCAGACTGACAAGATGGCCTTGTAGGAGTCTTTGTTTCAAATTTATTAATTTTACATGGCTCCCCAAATCACTGTGTTGGAACATTCTTTCCACTTCTCATTACCTAATATTCCCAACAAGACAGTCTCTCTCTTGTCCAAACTCACCTTTGATGGTGGGGAGAATGTATCTGCAAAAGACCATATTAACAAGTTTTGGTGTAAATGCATCAAACATGATATTTCTGATTTAAAGGTTTTGTGCAGATTGTTTTCTTTTACTTTCCGGGGTCGGATTAAACATTGGTTTGAATCTTTTCCAGCGTATCACATTTTTTATTGGTTTCAATTTGTAGATGAATTTTTAGATGCTTTTGAAATCTATGATTACACTCAATTATGTGAAGAATTTTAGACTTTGCTAATCAATCGTGATTCATCTTCAAAAGGCTTTTCGACAAGAATCCATCATGTTCTTTGTAAATTTAATCTTGATTACATGTCATTTGTATTAAATCGCCTCTATAATGCTTGCATCTAGTCATATTTGATCCCAAATGATGAAGAAGTTACAAATACTATCAGTCAATTGCAAGAAGAATTGTGTTCATAGGATGAGAGGGATCCATCCGAAATTTTTGAACAAGCAAGGGAGGTAGAATCTACTGAAAATGTTCTTACTGACAATCAAATTGGTTTTTCCTCTAAATCATTGTATTTTCAGTCCTCGACCATCGTGGAAGAAGATTCGATGTTGGGTCAAGGTGAATGTCCTCGTTCTCCTAACTCTTGCTCTAATCAATATTTAAATTCGGTTATTGAAGAAGACTTAGGTGATGAAAATGATCTTAAGCATTCTAACATTCCAATGAAACTGATTAGAGATGTAGATTTGCAATTGGAAGAAGTAATCTTAAACCCTCATCTACAAATCATACCTTATCAACATGAAAGATCAAGTGTTTTCCATGAAAGTTTTGAATTATCTATCGTACAGGAGGCAAATTTTGATGATCATATTATGTTGAAGAATTTATCACCAAAATGGAGTGAAAGTTTTAATGAAAATGAAGAGGAATGTCTTGAGAATACCATTGTTAAATATCATAGCTCAAGAGATTGTTTTCATGTTCTTATTTCTGATTCCTTTTACTCTTTATATCCTGATCTCTTCTTAGATTCTGGTGGAATTGATACTTTACCCGCAGTATCTTACTTTTTTCCATCACAATCAAATATTTTCGATATGACAAAATTTGGTGAAATTAATTCCAAACATAACATTTATGAAATCGGATTTGACGCTCTTTCACTTTCATCACTCACATGGGAAAAACACATGTTGCAAGATGTTTTTACACGATTTATTTTTGAAAAAGACAATGCACTTATTCTTATGGAGATCGAATATTCTACATTGCATATTCGTTCTTTGATTAGTTCGAATTTTAATGTTTATGATTCACATTTTGAAACGATCAATCTCATCAAAGGAAGCATTCAAACCAATAATCTAACCAATCTCATGAATCCTCTTATGATGTGTTCCCCGCTGATGTATCTATTTCATCAAATTCATAGTTTGCATCCTAATTTTTATGACAGGATCTTAGAATGGCTTGAAGATTCGTATATAAAAAATCTTCATAATAAAGATAAAGTTGTGCTTGCTTTGTTTTTACCTAAATATCTAGGAAGTAAGTATAACATGATTCTCTTAGATCTTTCATGTGAAGAAATTGATGAACACTTGGAGAATTGTCAGGAGGATGGGGCACTTCGACCTTGGTTGATGGTTATGTCAGGTCCCTATAATAATGACAAGTTTTCCAAACTTACACTGTTCCATGCCATTATGACCCATATCACGACAAGATTATAGAATGGTTGGAGGATTCGTACATCGAGAAGTTTCAAGGGAATGGTAAGGTCATGCTTGCTTTATTTTTAAATGATGATGATAATGGTAAGTATGATATATTTTTGTTATTTTTAGATATACTACCATTCTTGTTAGTAATATTTGATCTTGTTTCCATTGCAGGATTGGAGTTACTCCGATGGCTACATTGGAAGCATGACTTCACTTAATATTTTTAATTTGTTTAGTAGTTAGAGTAGGTTTAGGAGTAGGTTTTCCTTTAGTTTTATTTATCAATATTTCTTTGTGTAATAATGCAATTATGAATACAAGCAGACACACAAAGAGAACCATAATATGAATGTTGTTAGGGAAGTCCACTTTAAATCTTTTTCTCTCTATTTTTCATTGAATATTTCTTTTCGAAAACATAGTATCATCATGGAAATTTTAAATGGAAAGTAAAGAGATAAGTAAATTTAAACTATCAATTCAACCCTGACCCCATGTGCCACGAGTAGGACTGAACTCATCTTAATAAGAATTTTTCTATTTTCTTTTATCCTCTTTTATTTTGAATAATAATTCTTGGTCAAACTAGCATCTCATGCATCACTATATTAAGAAAACAACTTGCTCACACATGATATTTTATATGATTTAGTTCTTCCTTTATTTTATAGTGATGATAGTGGATACAAAAACTCAAGTTTATCTTTGGCCAAAATTGTTTCCTGAAAAGTTTTCTTTTTTCTATTTTGATTTTGTGTACTTCTGATTTTGAATCCCATTAATAAAATTTGATTTGGTTTGTTGTGTGTTTTTGTTTTCTTTGATTATTTTGAATGAGTTTTTCTCTTATCTTTCTTTTTGAATCAATATATTTCTGATCAAAGAACTATTGTCGAAAGAAGCATTTATTTTAAGACTTGTGTTTTTCAAGCAAATTGAAATAGTTCAAAGAGGTCCTGATATTAATATATAGCTCAGACAATTGATTTTTAAGTCAAATGCCACTTTCATTTTGTCCTCAAATTATCTTTGCTAGAGTATTACACCAGAGATATGGTTTAAATCTTTGAGAATTACGATGATCTTTAAACTTTTTACGACGCCCATATTCTTAAGGAATCACTTTTAAGTGCTTCCCCATTCTCTAGATGATTTCCTAAAGGAAATATGAAATCTCTAAACCATGATAAAACTTCCATTCTTGAAGGAAAATAAATAACATGGTCAACTATTCACCTGTATTGCAATTAACCTTCAATATCACCCCGCTCTCTTTGTCATGAATAAATCTATAATTGTATTATTTTTTAAAAGTGGCATAAGAGGGTTGAAATCACTTATGTGTGGGAAGCGTGTGTAAACCCATCGGGGTACTGAACAGGCTCACTGGCAGCAGGTAAATGCACACATGATACCAAGACAACTTTGTCGGGGTACTGAACAGGCCTGCTGGCAACGAAGCAATGTTAGGTCGAGAGGTAGCAGGCATATGTTTTTAAATTAACTTGTATGGAAGTATACATCATGTGGATACAACTATTGGATGGGATTAAATCATTTGAGTGGATTAAATGACATCCATGTTGAGGCTATGGACGCATGATGGCAGCAATGGCTCTGTCAACGGTATTGAAGTTCTTTTATAAACATCGTGACTCCTTGATTAAGACATTATTTCAGGTTATAATCCCCTACAAAGAAAATTCTATTGTCTGGTTATAACATTGAGCTTATCCTAATACTATATGGTCTCTGAATGAATTTATTTCAAAGAGATTAAATCATTTTATCAGTCTTATTATTTTCTTCCTAAGATGAAATCTTACTAGATCAGAGATAACTGCTTCACCCAGTAAGTCTCCATTTGTTGGGCCCCAACAACTCCCCCTATATTTTTAAAAAATTTAAAGGGCCCCTATTAGAATCTTGATAATTAAAATGAGCTACAGAATCAACCTTTTCAAATAGTTCCATGCCTTGGCTTACTTTGAGACAAACTTAAGACATTCACTATAGTATGAAACATTCATTACAAGAGTATACATCAAAAGTTAGAAACGAGCATAAAAATCTCAATTTAAACAAAAACGTTATTTTTTATCAAATGTTTACTTTCGTTCAAATTATGATTATGTGTTCATTCTTTTGCTCATTAGCAAGTTTGACTATTTTGAATAATGTGTTCAATACTTCATCAAATAATATCTTGGTTGGTTTCTCATTTTCATGAAATCATTTGGTGATGTTAATTAATTAAATTATTTTTTCATTTTGCATCTCATTTCAAAATAATAATAATCCAAGAATTATCTATCATTTGTTTGATTTTGTAAAACACTAAAATCAATATTTTTTCTTCATTAACTTGAAGCCTCTAGATCATATTTGAAAATAAATTATAAACAATGTTTGTTTATAAGTTATAGTTAGTTTAAATTCATTTTTGATTTTATTGTTCTAGATTTTGTTTTATTCTCAATTTTTAGGTTATTAATTTGGGTTTCTTTTTGTTTCACGGGTTTCTATTATCAAATACTTGATACGAATATGATCATGGATTGATTTAATTATCAAAATACGTTCAAGACGATTGATCCCAAAAATAATTTTGGATTGCTACAAATAATTTTATGATCAACAATAGATAAAATTTGGAAAGGCATCAAGATCAGATAGACGATTTTGCAGAACTGATTACAGACAATCCGTGAGGAATTTGAAGAAACAGTTGAAAACCCAGAACCAAAATGGACCCATTTACCTTCCGTGTAGATATTTTCTCAAACAAATGCATGATTTGAGAGATATTTGGGTCTCTTTTAGAGGCAAATTTCAGGTGGCGAAAATTAATAGTGACACCTAGACTATTCATTCATTTTATAAATATATCAGAAAGATCAGAGCCAACAAAATGAGAAGAATTGGAGAGGAGGATTTTAATCCTTTCTCTTTTGTATATTATTTCTTTTGTAAACATTTTATTTCTTTTCAAATGGAGTAATGGATGGTTGGAATCTTTGGGAGAATGGACGAGTAGTTTCAAAGAAGAATATGAAATTCCAGGTTGCTTAATGGCTTTTTTCTTGTAAGTAAAATGGTTTTATTTTCATTATAATATATTCATATTCTTTGAATAATTGATTATGCATTGATTTAAATAGGTTTAGTCTTTTTTATCAATACATGGTTAATTATTATCATTTATGTATTAATTTTCTCAATCTTTAAAGTCTATTATCCAAACAATTTCTTCCAGGACTACAGAATGGACAATTGATTCCAAAAACTTAATAGAACAACATGTATGCATTTTGGCTTTAGCATTTTGTTTATAATGTTGTTATTAATGTGTTTTTTAATCCTGTTACATGTGCATGTCTGATATCTTTAGATTAAATGATCTATGATGTGTAGGAGGTTTATATTATAAATACCATCTATCATTTGCTTCATCAAAATACAAATGTTGTGATTATATCTTCGATTTAAATAATGAGATTTATCTTTGAATTTTAAATTGAATGATAAAATTCATAGATTGCTTCCAGATTTATCTTGTTGTAATCATGTATAATTATGAAATCACAGGTTTATGTTCGTGTTTCCTTTTCTGTCATTAAAACCTAATCTGCCAATACACGTTCTAAATTTATTTAAAACAATCATAAGGTTCATTGTAGACTTCTCTCTTGGACATGGTGGTTGGATGTTCACCACTCATGCAGATGCTTGGATACACCTCACTAATTCATTGACAGGATAACTTCTTTGTATTTATTTTTGTCATTTACATATTATTGAAACTACAATGTATGGTTCATCTTTGACTATCCACATGTTCATGTTTCATTAACTTTTTTTTGAGATTCTTTAAATTTATAAAAGAAAAACAATAAATATTTTTATGTGCTTTCTTTATCTACTTCCTAGAAACAATCATTTTTCCATTGATTTCCGTAAGTTTCAATTAAAAATTGCATCTTGTAAGTCATGTAAATAAATGAGACTTGTATATCTTTTGCTTAAATACAACTACTATAGTTACATTTGAACATATGTACATATGTATAGTGTGTTTAGTAATTAGTTAATTATTTCTCTCTTTTATTCGTTTCTTTTAGGATTCTTAGATTGGCTAACGGAGCCATTAAACCCATGAGAACGAGTTATACCAAATGGCTTGGGTTATTTAGACAACCCCGGACCAGACTCTCTCTTCCAGTTGACGGACGATCAATTTTACCCGTCAACAGTCCCCTGGCAAACGAGAGAACTTGGACGAGGTATTCTCCTTTGATAGTGTCCAAAAAGAGACTATTGAGAAATATCTCATATATCCTTCCCCTCACTTTAGAGGAATATGTATTGGCTCCCACTTTTCTCATAGGCTTGTGGCTTTTCTTGTTGTTCTCCCCCTTCAAGTGTAATATCCCGACGTTTCTTCTGGCTTGGGATTTTTTGCCCACTTTCGCCTTCATTAACATCTTTATTAGCGGTGAAGGGCCAGATTGGGGTTAGAGGTGAAAGTCTTAGAGGGAAGGTGGTCCTCGAAGTCCTACCTATCAGTGCTTTTTCTTAGTTTTTATTGTCGAATCAACCCGGTCTTCGATCCATAAGAAATATAGATATAGGGGTGTTCCTCTTGGTGTTTCTGAAATTGGGAAACTTAAAGAATCATAGATGTCCCTTTCCTTTGCATGCCCTTTCATTCATGAATAAATGAGTAATCGTTGCAACTACTTCAGTGTGGCATGAGGAAGGTACTTGGTATGCCCAGCCTACATAGCAAGGTAGGTGTTATGCATTCCTTGGGTAGGTGTTATGCCTCACCTCAGATGTCCGGGTAGGCATCACAAGAGTAGGAATAGGCTATCCCTTAGTGTAGTAACTGACATATCCCAAAGTGGTATGATAAAGGTTGTGCAAGGCTTCATCCTTAAACAATGAGAATGGTGATGGTGGTGTTCTCCTTAAATTTGTTTGATAAGGGTGGTGCATATTTAAGAATCAAATTTTCTTACTTGGAGTTAGGAGCTCAGGTAGGAATATACTGAGAGTCAGATTCTGAGATTGAGTTTTGGAATGGATATCTAGTGGCGATGTAGTATGAGGATGGATTTATGCAGTCGTAGACAATCAACAGGAAGAATATAAATCTTTCCTCATTCAAGCTAGAGGTAACATTTTTGGTCAATCCTTCATTTTCTTGATCAATATTTTAACTACACATAGTTTTATATCCCTTACGGTGGTAGCCAATTTTAAGATCCACTCCGAGAAGATCCAAGACCCATGCAAGGTACAAATGGATAATGGTGCTAAGAAATCCATCAACATGGAAGTTGATGGATGTGTAGTAGACTTAGGGGAATGGAGCAAATGAGGTATTTTTTCATGAACTAGCTTTGGGAGCCTATGACGTAATAATTTGACAAGATTGGTTGGAACTCCATAAAGCCAAGGTAGAGTGTTATGAGAATAGATTTGAATGTATGGATGATGAAGGACTAAATAGAAGTATCATAGGGGAAATACACATATGAGAGTCAGGAAAATATCATCCATGAAGGATATGTGAAATATGCACAGAGGATGCAAAGCATGTATCATCCATGTCACAGAAGATGCAAAAGAATAAAGCTTAGAAGCAGATAGTTTGTCCTTAATCAAGGAATTATCAGATGTATTTATGGAAGAATTATTAGGATTTCCACCAACCTGGTCCAAGAAGTCAAATAATGATCCAGGTGGATATTGGTGGCCAATCACCTATTCCAATTGGAACCCCACCATTTCTTCTTTCAGTTTTTCAGTTTCCGTACAATTTTCTATTTTTAGCAATTTTTCAGGTCCTGAACTTTCGGAGCCGTTTTGAGGCCCTAAACAACATTTTTTGAGAAAGGAGGGAGCAACATGGAACGTAGTTCAATATTTATCACCCAAAAGTAGTATTCCTCAGATATATATTTCTAACGAGGTATTGAGCGTGTCAAATGGATATCATATGCCAAAGTTACGTCCCTAGGAAGTTGATGTACCAATTTACCCAAACGGGGCCCATAGTCTTGGTGTTTCATCTTCTAGGGTTAGGTCTTTGGATGTTTAGGGTTTTCCATTATTTATCAATAACATTAGGCCTTCAAGCCTCATTGTAACACAGTTCAGAGGCTAGTATCTTCCACATCTCTTCTCAGAGATAAGATACCAGTGCCCTAGCTAGATTATTTCCATTCTGTCTGTAAGCATATTTCAGTCATTTGTTGTTAATGAAATGAAGTCTTATTTCCATTGCATATCTGTGTTTATGTGTATTTCTTTACTTCATTGTTTTCCTATATAAATATAGATCAGTCATATCAGAGCATTCTGGTCATTCTCGATCCTTCTTTGCATGTCTCGAAGGAGGTCGGGGTATAAGGAGTTAGGGCTCGATCTGGTAGAACCTTTGCAAGTTCAGCCTCACAAACCTCGAAGATTGCCCATGGGGGAAGAAAAAAAATATGAGGTACCAAGAGATCCTATCAAAATGTTTCTTGAAGAGGCCCTCGAGAAACAAGGGAACACGATGATGGAAAAATTTGCCCAGATCCTTCAATGGATGCCCACTGGCGGCGCATCTACATCCAACAACCACTCTGGAGGTGCCACTCCTTTTAAGGTACGAGTAAACTTTGAAATTACAATATTTGAGGGATAAATAGATGCATATGTCGTAGATAGATGGTGGAATCTCTTAGAAGGATATTTATCAGTTCATGACTTTTCCGACCGAGAAAGAATTATTTTTTCACTAATGAAAGACGCCCCCCATGTCAAGGACTGGTGGGAAACCTACTCGGAGAAATAGGGTGAGGGGGAACCCTATCTGTTCTTTGTCACACCCACTTGGAATTATTTCTGAGATGCCATCAAGGAACAATATTATCCCATGGGGAGCTATGAGGATAAATATATACAATGGACTACGTTGTGGCAGCAAAGGGACCAAGATGTGCATGAGATGACGAATCTATTTCATACCCTACGCAAAAAGTTGGGTATCAAATATTCAGAGAAACATTTGATGTTAAATTACAACAGTTGTCTGCACAGATACATTCAAGAGGAAATGGAGTTCCTCAAAATATCCTCGCTTGGTGAGGCATACCGATATGCTGCCAAGATTGAGCAGAAGTTCAAACAAAAGAAGTGAGACTTTGGGTCTATGAATAAGAATCAAGGGAAAGGTACCCCCAAAACACAGAACACAGGACCAAGTGAAAGCGGGGTGGCCCATGACAACTTTCCAAAGCCACAAGAAAAGAACAACACCACGAAGCCAAAAATGGACACGAGGAAGTGGTGTGAGTTCCATAAGAGCTCCACCCACAACACAAGTGAGTGTCAGACCAAGCAATCACTAGTAGCCGAGTTGAAGGCTTCTGAATCAGATGCATGCTCTGAATATGAACTAGAACCTGCCAAGGGGAATGACAAGGGGAAGAATATTATCGATGCAGATCCCAACACCACCGTTTCCACCATGAATATCCAGAAGGAGGAACTAGAAGACCCAGAAGAGATGGAGCATCTCTTTCATTCCAAGATGTGGGTAAAGGGTTCCTCTTTGCAATTCATTGTCGACAGTGGGAGCCAGAAGAAGCTCATCTCGGTAGACGTTGTGAAGCAGTTGGTCTTTCCAACAAAAACACACCCACAACCACACACCATCGGGTGGTTGCACCAAGGACGGGACCTCTGCATCATCCCACAATGTCGCCTTCCCTACAACATCAAGCCCTTCACGGATGAGGTATTATGTGGCATTTTTATTCTTGATGATTCTGATGTTTATTAGGTCAACTGTACTTTTGGAAGCGACATGTTGTGTATGAGTCCAAGCCTCGTGCTGTTATTATCACTTTGGGCAATAAGATGTACCGGATACCATAGATAGAACCACCTACCACCATCTCTTTGGTTAATGTAAAACAATGCAGTAAGCTCATTTCGAAAACCACAAAATTTGTTTTCCTCATGATCCACCCTCAGGGAAAGAAGAAGACTATGGCCATGACCTTTAGACAAAGCCCCTTTGCATGACAACAATAGATGGATAAAATCATGGAGGAGTATGAGTATATCTTCACCTCCCCCGCAGGGGTGCCTCTACACTTCCAGATCAAGCACCCGATCGATCTAACCCTAGGGGCGCCACTGCCCAATGGACCAATCTATCAGTGCTATGTTCTAGAGAATGACGGAATCAAGAGGCAAATTCAGGAGATTTTATAGAAAGGTCACATTTGGCCGAGTTCATCACCCGTGGGAGCTTGATCGTGTTGGTGTAGAAGAAGGATGGGACTTGGAGACTCTGCATTGACTATCGGTCACTAAACAAGATTACTGTCCAGAATAGGTACCCTATCCAATAGATTGATGACCTTCTGGACCAACTCAAGTGGTGAAATATTTCAGCAAGATCGACTTGAAGTATAGGTATCACTAGGTACCAATCGAACCCTCTGATATGTGGAAGACTGCCTTCAAATCCAAGGAGGGCCTTTTCAAATGTTTGGTCATGACTTTCAGGTTGACGAATTCCCCTGCAACCTTCATAAGGCTAATCGAGGACATATTATGACCATTCACCAACTCATTTGTAGTGGTGTACCTGGATGACATTCTGATCTTCAACCATACTTGGGAAGAGCACCTCCACCACATCCGACAGGTCCTTCAGACACTACGACAACACAATTCGTGTTCCAATTTTGAGAAATGCACTTTTGGCATGAACCAGGTAGAGTATCTGGGATACATTATTGATGAGAGGGTGGTGCATGTGGATACAGAAAATATCCAAGTCATTTGAGATTGGCCAGCCCCAACCACCTTAACAGAGCTCCGCATATTTTTGGGTCTTGCCAATTTCTACCACAGGTTCGTGTTAGGATTCTCTCATATCACTTTGCCCTTGAATCAATTCACCAAGGGAGGAGTGAAAGAAAAATTATTTTGGTTTGAATCTCAACATAAGGCATTCGAGGAGTTGAAGCATCGCCTCTTCTTTGCACCAATGCTCACATTACGAGACTTGCAACAACCATTCGAGATCGAGGCAAATGCCTCTAACTATGCTATTGGGACAATCCTTACTAAACATGGGAATCTAGTGGCATATCACAGTGAGACACTTTCCGAAACAGTCTAGAAGTATCCCACTTATGACAAAGAGATGTATTCCTTTCTACAAGCTTGTCGAAAATGGAAGAATTACATTTTGGGAAAGGAAACGGTCATCCACATAGACCACCGACCCCTGCAGTTCATACAGACACAAGGGAAGTTGCAGAACAATCGCCATTAGAAGTGGTCCACATACCTGCAACAGTTTCATTTGAACATTAAGTACAAGAAAGGCAGCATAAATAATGTTGTAGATTGCCTCAGCCGACCATGCATCATGGAGTTAACCATTGTGCTCAACTCTTCTAGGCACGGGACTTCCGATTGGCTGCTTCTCTACAAAAGTGATCCAGAATTTGGCCACACATACAATACACTCTTGGAGGGTAAGCAAGTTCCTAATTTTCACGTCCAGGATGCCCTGCTATGTCACCTGGAACACCTTTGTGTTCCTTCAAGAGAGTGTGCCAAGATGATTTGGGAGGCGCACTACAGTAGGTTTTTTGGGAATTTCGGGGTCGAGAAAACCGTGGAAGTACTACAAAAGTATTTCTATTGGTCAAACCTTCGACAAGATGTCAAAAAGTACATCAAGTCCTTCACTTCTTGTACCATTCCCAAACCGACCATCAAGAAGCAAGGCCTCTATACTCCACTTCCTACCCCTAGTCAAACTTGGGAATCCATCTCTATGGTTTACATGTCGGGCCTTCCTTCTACTAAGCATGGGAATGATTGTTTTTTTGTAGTTGTCAACAGAGTCTTGAAGATGTCCATTATGATGACCTGCATGAAGAATATCACAGCAGAAGACACTACTAAAATCTTCTTTGAATGAGTGTGGGTAGACTTTGGGATCCCATAGTCTATCATCTCATATCGGGACAACAGGTTCCTCAGTACAGTTGTTTCCAACCTCTGGTCGATGCTGGACACCAAGCTCACCAAGTCCGCATCTTTCCATCCGCAAATTGATGGCTAGATAGAGGTCGTCAACTGGATGATCATACACATTCTGTGCATGTACAACTCAAATCATCCATGCACATGGGATGATAGCCTCCCCTATGTACAACACAGATACAATTGATCTCTCCATATCTCAACCAACCACAACCCCTTTCAAGTGGGTTTGGGATTCCAACCACTATGTCCCATTGACGTAGCCATGCCATTTGTGGCTACTCAAGAAGATTCAACTCATGTCCAGTCTGAGGATGACAAGGAAAACAACTTCATTGAGCACATTCAACATATTTGCCAACAGGTTCATGACATATTGGATAGAGCCAATGCTAAGTACAAGTGATGACATGATGAACATCGGGTGCCACACAACTTCCAGGTGGGCGATAAATTGTGGCTAAATTTGCAAAAGGAGTGCCTCACTAGACCCCACCGCAAGATTTTCCTGCTCCGATATGGGTCGTACACCATCACCAAGGTTGTAGGGGAAAATTCCTTTGAGCTCAACATTCCACCATTCCTTAGTCAGTGTTCAATGTGGACCGCCTTCGGCCCTACTTTCCACCTCTACTGGACACATCCGACATGGCAGAACAAATCACACCAATAGAGTTAAATCCAGACTGCATGGAACAAGACACAACTAATCAGATCATGGATACATAGATCAAGCGCACCTGACAACAAAAGATACCGCTATATCGAGTTGTCAAAGTAGGCCAACTCCTTCACCAATGCAAGTGGCTCGCTAGGGACCAAGTTCAACAGAAGTTTACTCATCTCATGGAGGAACTCAATGCAATGGGGACAATTTCTTCCTAAGGGGGGAGGAATGGTCCAGGTGGATATTAGTGGCCACCCACCTATTACACCTGGACCCCCACCATTGGTTATTTCATTTTTTCATTTTCCGCACAGTTTTCTATTTTTAGCAGTTTTTCGGGTCCTGAACATCTAGAGTCATTTTGAGGCCCTAAACGACCCTTTTTGAGAAAATGGGCAGAAAGATCGAATGTAGTTAGATGTTTCTCACCCAAAAGTTGTAGTCCTCGAATAGATGTTTCTAATGTGATATTTAGCACATCAAATGGAGATCGTATTCCAAAGTTATGTCCATGGGAAGTTGATGTACCAATTTACCCAAACGGGGCCCATATTCTTGGTGTTTCATCTCCTAGGGTTAGGTATTTGGATGTTTAGGGTTTTCCATTGTTTCTCAATAATAATAGGCCTTCGAGCCTCATTGTAACACAGTTCAGAGGCTATTAGACGCCACATCTCTTCTCATAGATATGCTACCGACGCCCTAGCTAGTTTATTTCCATTCTGTTTGTAAGCATATTTCAGTCATTTGTTGTTAATGAAATGAAGTCTTATTTCCGCTGCATCTCTGCATTTATGTGTATTTATGTATTTCATTATGTTCCTGCATAAATCCAGATCAAATACAAGCTAGATGTGTTTCCTCGAGAAACCCCTATATCGAAGGCATCTTATAGATTGGGGACTGATGAGCTCGAAGAACTTAAGATGCAGCGGCAATCAATTTTGGAGAAAAGTTTCGCATGCCCAAGTGTCTCACCCCAAGGATCTCCTTTATTCTTTGTTAAGAATAATGATGGGACCTTTTGAATGTGAATTGACTATATTATGTTGCACAATGTCACAATTAATAACAAGTATCCTTTTCCTAGAATTGATGACCTGCTTGACCAATTCAAACGAGAAAAAGTATTATCCAAGTTGGACTTGAGATCCAGATACCATTATATAAGAATTGAAGAAGCTAACATACCTAATACTTCCTTCTGGACTAGATACAGGGATTATGAGTTCCTAGTCTTACCTTTTGGATTAACGAATGCCCCTACAATATTCATGAGATTGATGAATGAGTTACTCTAGAAGTACCTGGATAATGTTTTGCTCATATTCATTGATGAAAACTTTTTCTATTCTAAGAAATAGGAGGAGCGCCAGGAACACCAAGAGTACCTTCGCCTAGTGTTAAAGAATTCGAGGGAGCATCAGTTATATGCCAATCTAAGTAAATGTGAGTTTCTTAAGGAAGAATTACAATACCTTGGGCATACAATATTTGAAGAAGGATTGAAGGTAGATCCTAAGAAGATATAATATATATCTAGCTTTCCAACCTCGAAGGATGTGGCTGAAGTAATAATTTTTCTAGGTTTAGTCAGTTACTATCGAAGATTTGTTCAAGGATTTGAAAGGAGTCCATTGCCCGATGTGAACAAGCGATTTCATTCCTTTTTAAAAGTTGCAAGGAAAAGGATTTAACTTCCTCTGGAAGACCCTACTCAAGGAAAGATTTCAAGAGTGAAAGAGGATTCTTATGAAAACATCCATGTTGATACTCCCTGATTTTGACAAGGATTTTCTAGTGTGCACTGATGGAAGTAAAGAAGGCATTGGTGGTGTACTCATGTAGGAAGAAAAATTAGTTATCTACGAGTCAAGAAATTTAGATGTTCATTAACATAAATACCCAACTCATGACTTGGATCTCCTAGCAGTAGTACATGCCCTAAAGGCATAGAGGCATTATTTGATCGGAAAAAAAAATGAAATTCAACACAAACCATAATCCTTGATATACTTGCAGACATAGCCTCAATTGAACCTCGGGCAATGGATTTCGGTGGATTTTTTGAACAATTATGATTATGACATATTGAAAATAAAATGAGAGGAAACCCGCATTGCAGATTCTCTCATCCTGAGACGGCACATAAGTGCCATTTCTCAAGCTCAATTGGATTTGAGAACAATGATTGGGATGAGATACAAGGGAGATAAGTGGTACCACGAAGTACATCAGGCCTTATCGAAGAGGAAGGATTGGACCAAAAAAGAAGTGAGAAAGTATGATAATTACCATTTATCCAAATATGGAGTATTTTTATGGAGGAACTCAACCTATGTTCCACATCACAAGGATTTGAGGAGATTGGTGTTTCATGAAATACATGATGCATGTTATTCTAGACACCTTGGATATCATATAACTTACTAAAGTATGAAGCAACTATATGACTAGCCAGGGATAAAATCATATAGTGCATCTTATGTGGCCCAAATCATAGAATGCCAATGAATACAAGTAGAACATCAACATCCAGTAGAGAAGTTGAATCCCTTGAATGTACCATATTGGAAGTGGCAAGAAATATCCATGGATTTCATTTTTGGATTACTGTGTACTTCCAATAATAATGAATCAATATTGGTAGCAGTTGATTGGTGTTTCGAAAGTATTTGTGACTGATCATGACTGAAAGTTCACTTCAAAGTTTTGTTAGAGCTTCTTTCGTTATTTGCACATGAAACTGAGTTTCAATGCAACTTACCATCTAGAGACTGATAGTCAGACCGAAAGAGTCAATAGGAGTTTGGAAGACATGCTCACAATGTATGTAATCAATCATCCAAGGAGATGAGAATATTACTTACCCTTAGTAGAATTTTCTAAAAACAATGGATATAATCACTCCATCAATAAGAGTCTTTTGAAGCCTTGTACGAGTGGAAATGTAATTGCTCGTTCAATTGGGACAAATTGGAAGTATGAATAATACAATAAAGTGGTACCCTAGAATAAATGGAGAACATAATAAAGTGAGTACATCAGAATTTGAAGACTACCCAGGATAGGTAAAAACACTATGCAGATAAAAGAATATCAGAACGAAGTTTCAATGTTGGAGAGCCAATGTTTCTTAGATTATGTTAGCACTAGAAGTCACCTCTGGATTGTGACAGAGGTAATCCCAGTACCCATCAATTTTATGTCACAATGAATAAATTTAAAGGATGGTCTAATGGACGCAGGCTTAGGATAATATCATTTTAACTCAGAAACCTAGGTTGATATGTGAAAACAAGTGAGGTTTTGATCTAACTTCAATCAATAGTTTCTAGTAAGGGCAAGTAGGGGGAAGAACTTGAGGAGAAAATGTAAAGGTCTTCTATGGACATCCGGTCTTCCAACATCCCAAGGAGGAAAATCTTCAAACATAATATCTTCTTGAATCTAAAACCTCAAGAAACTGAAAATGCCACAACAATATTGCAATCAAACATACATTACAATACGGTCACAACAACTCGACTAGATCACCCATGCCCGAGTCTTTAGTATCTGAAGCGAAAAGATATGAAAAGAGAGTTGAATGTCACTAAACAAGAAGTCTCAAATGGAAATACATGACCAGAGAACCAAAGGCTTCATTAAAAATTTAAAAATCAAGAGCTTAGCTCAACCATCAACCCTAACAAAATATCAAAACTGAGTATTTATACTCAGAACTACCAACTTCCTTCATAAGCACATTATGGTCATTGCATTCAAGGCTTGGAATACACATCTTTCTTTGTCGGAATGCACTTGCATTCTTCTATCAGACGCAAAGATCAGATCGGTATGGGCTTTGTAGGAAAATCCATGACAGGGGAACTTTCGACCGATTGTCTGCCATCCAAGGCCAGTTTTTCCATGATTTCCATTTTTATGGTGAAACAAGGTTTCAACCACCTTCCCCATTTTCATTAACTAATTTCATCAGGATCAGGGTGATGCCTGACACCCATGAATGTCTTAGGTGAGATTACGACTCCTTTGAGTCAAGCCCAATGCTTCAAAACCATGCAGATCTTCTGATGAGACCAAAAAAAGTGCTTTCAGCCCTTGGAATAGATCCTATCCATCGCTCCACACGACCTCGAGTCATGAACTCATGCTTATTCATATGCAATTTTGGGATTTCACTTGTCGGGATTTTTCACTCCCCCTGATTTCAAATATCCCGATGTTTGATCCCACGAAATGACCCATCTAGATTGACGGTCAGACTTTCTTTGATCTTGGCGGCCATGATCATTTCCTTGAACAATCTCAGCCACTAGCTGCCCTATAGGTGCTTTCCCCTTCTTCGGGCCCCACTTTTCATATGACTGCGGGTTGTGATCATGGGCCAAACCCTCAGGCGCATTGGGATTTCATGTTTGGAAAATTCATGCTGTACTCCATGCTTAAACTCTTAGTCAGGAAATCCCGATCACTCGGATCAGGTGACACACGTGTCCTAGTATCACACGACCCAAATGGCTTCAGCATTTTGGGACTTGGGATATCGACACTTCTCACCTTGGCCTTCCCAAAATGAATATTTTCATGCTTCAGATCTAGTGCCACACATCTTGCTGAAATGGACAACCCATATCATTTCGTGATTTCATATTTTGTGAGTCCTCATCACTCTTCTCTTTGACTTCTCCCTCACGTGAAATCACGACTTATGCTAATATTGAGCCACGTCTCCTTCCCAGGATCAATGGTTAGGATGGATTCACGACTTCGAAACTCCAACGCTTTATTTCGTGAAACTCCATGATCTCAATCGCCCGATATTCGTCGATCTTCTCTACCTGATGGATTTCCACCGTTGATTTGTGCTCATGAGATCTGCGACCTAGATTTAATCTGTGTGTGCCTTTGCACAATCATGCTCCGCATTTGGATGAACAACATTTGTGGTTTTTAAACCCCAAATCTTTCACCCTTGGTCACCCAATGGACAATTTCAAAGGAAAACACCCCCCTGTAGAAATATGTGACAACAGAGTCAATCCAAAGAGGAGTTTCTTACACCTAGGGAAGTAGAAGAAGTTGGAATGAAGATATTATCGTCCTTTTTCAATCTTGGAGAAGATGGGTGTTGTTCATAAGTGTCCTTGCTTAAGAAGTATGTACCTATCCCCAACCATGTATTGGATTTTGATGCTATCCAAATGAAGGAGAAAAAATATTTTCTCATTGATCCTTTGAGGGTCATTTGCAGTAAATAACAACATCGTCAGAAAAGAGTAATAGATTGGGTCAAAGTTCACTAGTAGCGTTATACAAAGGATGATTATACTTGGGAACTACAGTCTGAAATGAGGAAATTTATCTGCATTTGTTCCATAATGGCCTGGCTCAAGAGGACCGTAGCCCTTATTACAGGGGGAGGATTATGACACCCCTTATCAATGACCTGACTTTCCTAGTTTTTCTTCTTCACTTATATGGTTGCAAGCAATGGATTTTTGGACTCACCGTCTCCTTGTTTTTTCATAAGTAATGATTTATTATGTTAGACTTACATGATTGATGATTAGACTTTGATGATTCCTTATGATTACTTAATGATGTGTATGAATAATAATGTGTTTCAAGTGTTTTATGTTACTTGTCGATGAATTCTACTAATGACATGTATACGCATCATAATTGATATGATATTTTGATTCATGAAGATGTTGCATATGTATTGGTTTTAGTGGACTAGCCTATGACAAGATGAGACATTGATGATGGATGGGGGAATAATATCCAAATATAGGGCTCATTCTCCAATGAGGAATACCACTTTTACCTAGTGTTAAGAAGCCTTGGGGACGGGAAGATACTTTCAAAATGACAACAAAAGTAAACTGGCATAAATTTTTTAAAAGGAAATAAGTTGTAACTTACTTTACCTTCCCTAGGACACTTGTAAATTCACTCATAAGCATAATTTCTCCTTTAGATGAGTTAGTTGGGGGAATGGGAAAGTGGTTACACTTTATAACCACTTGAGGGTGTTTGAAAAAGGGAGACCTCCTTTGAGAAGGGGATGGCATGAGGGGGAACTTATGGGGATTTCTGTATTGAGAAAAAGATAGTGATTTTTGGAAGTGAACCTGGTAATCATGTTATTGTTTATGGACCATTGGGATGCCATTGTTGAGGGGCTTATGTCGAGGGGGTAAAGGTGATAGTAGGATCCTTGCAAAACATAGAGGGTACCTCTGGCGAAGGATTTTTCTGAGGGGCTATAAGGTTGTAGTAAGACCCCACACACCAATGTTTTGAGGAAATTGGGACTGTAGTATCTCTAGAGACCTCACCACTACACTAAGGAATTTTCAATTAGAGGCATGTTGTGGATCCCTTTGGGAATGTTGAGTTAATTGTAGTATGATTTGTATACCCTATTTGTTATCCTCATTGGAACTTCAGCCTTGCTCTAGGGTCACTTTCCTGAATAAGGCATTTGCATTGGTAGGGAGGAAAGTCCACCTTGGATACGTTTCCCCCCTTGGCATCAAAATTACTATGGAAATATGATGGGAGCAATTCTTGGAATCCATAAAGCTAATGACCATAGGTACTCTTTTATATTTTATGTAAGTTGATTATACTTTATTATTTTTATATGTGATTAATGAGTATATGTTGCGTTATTTTATGGTGATCTGTGTGCTTATGATTTTCTAGTTATAGTTCCTTTACCTTGTTTGATTCTAGATTATTGTAGGCTAGGACCAAGGAAACAAAAAAACCATTGTATTGTAATGATTCATCATCATTTTCGTTGGATCTATCAGAGATAATATTAGTAATACAGAGTAAAGTAATATGATGTGATATGGAAATATCACTGGACACGAGATCTATATCTATCAAGAGTGAAGTGGTTCATCCCTCTCCCTAATGTTGAGTGAATTATCTCTCCCTAAATTCCCTGATGTCAGACAAAATGACAGGAGAGGGGATATGAAGGAATAGCTTGCTTCCTTACCTCCTACATTCGCCCTCCCTTAGATACCTATAGTATAGTATAGTAGGGGAAAGCATGGAACCTTAGTCGTCAGAGCTTCACATCCATCTTGCACCCTGAACCACTTACTTTACTTGTTGGCTGAAGTTGTACCAGAAAGGGAACTACCTCGAAACTATAGTCAACCATAGCAGCTAGAAGGAAGATCTTATTGAACACCTACACTCAGGGAACCATAATTAAAATCAGAAATAGAAATTCAATAACAGAATAACAGTTGGGCCACAAGGGCACATCACAAGTGAGTCTATGCTCACACAAATCTGTGTATTAATTTGATAAATTGTGTACATATTTATAGGTTAGGATAGCGCATAAGAGTCTCCTAAATTGATGGATATGAAAACCACTCATTAGCTAAAATAGAAATATGTTTTAACCATTTCCTAACTATGGCATTTCTCCATTATTATCCAACACTCCCCCTTAATGGAGAAATGGATTTAATGCAATAAAACTACATGACATGCATGTCGGTCTTAGTCTCAACAAGGCTTACAAACATTACAAAGGACAATTTAAACAAAACCTTAAAATTTGTTTCAACTCCATGTATGAGTGAATTTTTCTCTTCCTCCTTTTTCAGATTCACCCTCTATGCATTTTCAATTTAAGTCTTCCTCTTTTGCTGAAAATTCGATGTTTCAACTTCTTATCTGTCATCCTCTTGTTGGAGTTTGTCATCAATCTCAAAATTATTTTAGATTGTCCATGCTTATCCTATTCAATTTTTTTCTCAAAAAATGGTTTGTATGTGAACTGTTGCCACATACCATTCTCTATTGTTCGGTCTTCACCATTTATCTTTTGATCATCAATTGGATGCAACATTAACTCATAGTGAAATATGATTTCTTCAAGACTCCAAAGCATAAAAAAATTATTAACTTTTTTAGTTTCTTCCTCGTCCATGATGTTATCAACAAATTCTAAAACTTCAACTTCAGCTTGATGATCCCCAAATGTCAAAACCTGCAGACTCAAACCCATTCATTAGAATATTTAAATCAATACATTTTTTGTTCTTTTCATCTTGTTCTCCTCCTATGCAGTTTCTAGTAAGTTGTGGCGTTTCAAGCCATTCTTCAAGGAACTTCAAATCTTCTTCAAAATATTTTTTCACTGCATTTGGGTGCTCTTCTTCATTGTTGTTTTCTTCTATCGGTTCTTTCAGTTATGTTGTTGCAACTTCATTATTGATGTTGTCTACAACATCATCTAACACATGATTTTCAATTTCCTCTACAACATTCATTATTGTCGCAGATTCCTCATCATTCATTATTTCAAGCAGGTATTCTCTTACATTTAGCAAATCATCAATATATTGTATTTCTTGCTTGATCTTCAACCGATCTTCATTTGACATGTTCTCCTCATCATACATCACCTGAATGACAGTTTCTTCATTACAATCATCATTATTTATATGTGATTGAGAATAGTAGGATTCAAGATCTTCACAATCAACTTCTGAAGTTTCCTCATAAGCATAAGCACACTTTTTACTATATTTCATTTCTAAAATATCCCATAAGATTTTTGCATTGTCTATATGATGAAATTCATACAAAATAGGAGACAAAATAATTGTAACCAGTGATGAACTATAAGATATAAGGTTATTTTATCTTTTCTCTTATCATGGGAATTGATCAAACCATCTTGAACAAATTTCCATAAATCTACTGAACCAAGTAATCCTACCATTTTAAATGCCCAAAGCTTAAAATTTTTATGAAGCATGGCACTACCGACATTAGTATTTTCAATATTTCACCGATTTCTTTATCATGTTCATTGATTTGATATAGCTACACATTCTTCTCATTAAACATGGATTCTTCCGCTGGAAACACATCATACTGATCTTCAGAATATAATAACTCTTCATGTTGATTCTTTATTGTCATATGTTTCGACTCTCTCTGAAGCTATTTAATTCTCCTTTGCTTACCCATGAAAGTAGCAAGAAACGATGAATTCTCCTTCAATCCAACTATCATGATGGAAACTCCACCACTCTTTGCATGGGGAATCTTACAGATAGATTCCTTTCATCAAAGGCTAGTCTGTGATAAATTGTGAAGGAAGAAATGCAGAGAGAAAGAATAGAACAGAAAAAAATATATTAGAATGTAAGAAGAAGAGTACAAAATGAGTACATGAAGAAGACATCTAGAAAGGGGAAATAGATGAGCTAAATAGGCTCAATAAAAACAAGAATAGAAAGTACAGTTGGCCAGAAGAGCTGACAGTGTAAAGTCAGCCTGCCGAGGTTCCATTATATTTAACACTCCCTCTTAAACTCAACAGTTACAAATATCAACACTGATTATGCCCAAGTGTTGTCTCTGAAAATCAAAAACATATTTTCCTAGTGGCTTTGTTAAGGTATCAGCGAGCTTATCTCGAGAACCACATAATTGTAGTGCAATATAACCATTATTTACTAGCTCGCGTATGAAATGAAAACGAGTGTCAATGTGTTTTCTTTTCTTGTGAAACACATGATTTTTGGATAGAGCAATTGCTAAAGTATTGTCACAAAAAATAGGAGTTGGATCATTTTCTATATGTGACATATCTTTCAATATTCTTCTCAGCCACACAGCGTGACAAGAAGCTGAGGTAACAGCGACATACGCTGCCTATGCAGAAGATATTGATACAATTGGCTATTTCATTGATGCCCATGAGATCAGGTTCGAGCCCAGGTGAAAAGCATGTCCTGAGGTGCTTTTCATGTCATCTAGGCTGCCTGCAAAATCATTCTTTATGTAACTAGATAGTTGATTATTATCAGATTTAGTGTACCATAAGCCAAAATTGAGAGTTCTTGCAACATATCTCAGAATCTGTTTCACCATTTTCCAGTGAGAATCTTTGGGAGATTCCATGAATCTGGAAACAAGGCTAGCTGCATACATAATATCAAGCCTAGTTGCTGTAAGATACAACAAACTACCTTCTAAGATTTTGTACAGGGTAGGGTCCACTGTAGGGCCTTCATCTTTATTGCTCAATTTTGTGCCTAGCAGTATAGGGGTTTTTGCTGGATTGCATTCTTCCATGCGAAATCTTTTGATGATGTCTGCTGCATGCTTTTGTTGACAGACAAAAATGCCTTTGGTTGATTGATCAACCTCAATCTGTAAAAAACATTTCATTATGCCAAGATCTGTCATCTCAAACTCAAATTGCATGGCATGTTTAAAATTTGTTAACTCAAGATTTCCAGTGTAGATCATGTCATCAACATACAAACATACAATCAAAATTTTACCGTGCTGATCTGTTTTGGTGTAAAGAGTTGGCTCATTTTGACTTCTGTTGAAACCACTTTTGATTAGGTAAGTGTCAATTATGTTGTACCAAGCTCTTGGATCTTGCTTTAAGCCATACAAGGATTTCTTCAACCGATATACTTTGGCTGAGTGCTCTTGGACTTCAAATCTAGGTGGTTGATCGACATAAACTTCTTCTGCTAAGAAACAATTCAGGATTGCTGACTTGACATCCATCTGGTAAACTTTCCATTTGTGTTGGGCTGCTATGGCCAATAGAGTCCTTACAGTGTCTAATCTTTCTACTGGAGAAAAATTTTCACCATAATCAGTACCTGTGTAAGGTATCTAGAGAGGTAGTGGGGGGGCCCATAGGGCCCATAGTGATAATAGTGGAGGTCATTCAATGTAAGGTGGACTAGGTCCACTATATTATTAAATAAGTCCCACTATGGTAGTTAGATATAATAAATGGGTAATTAGATGTAAGAGGACTTCTTAGAAGGTTCTACTTCTAGAAGATTCCTCCTCTAGAATGTTCTTAGGTGATGGTAGCACTATATAAAGGGGTTCAAGCAATGTAATGAGACATGAAAATAATTATTGTATTTGGAGCGATAGCTCAATAAGAGGATGCCCCCTCGAAGAGGCAAGTGAACAGGAGAGGATCCCTTCCATAATATGATCCATTGTATGGTGTTTCCCTACCTCAAGGGTTTGGTAATAATAAAGTGTGGTTTCTTCTATCTTGCTTGTGGATCTATTGTGTATTCAGTATTTGTGGTGATTATATTTGTAGATCTATCTTAGTACTTAACAACCTAGTTGTTGTGAGAATCCTTTGGCAATAAGTCTTGCCTTGTGTTTTTCAATCTTCCATTTTTCACTGAGTTTAGTTTTGTAAACCCACTTGACACCAATACTCTTCTTGTGACTTGGCAAATCAACAAGATCCCATGTCTTGTTTTTCTCAATGGAGTCAATTTCTTGGTTCATGGCTTGAACCCAATGTGGATCCTTAGGTACATCCTTAAAATATGTAGGATGATATGTCATTAAAGCAAAAAGGTTGTGTTGTTCAAAGTCATCCAACTGCTGATGGATTTCTCTTAAACCTCGAGTTCTTTGATTTCGAATTTCAAAGGATGATTCTCTGCTAGAAGTTGAGTTATCCTGTGAGCATTCAGGTTGTCTTTGTACATGCAATCTTGGAAGAATAGTTTGAGGTACTTGCTGTCCTAAATTTTCTGTTTTTTCATCACTGGGCAACAAAGTATTTTGATTGTCCATTTGTTGATTGTCTGAATCATCCCAGAATTGATTTTCCAGAAATTTTACATCTCTGCTGAGAATTAGTTTCTTGGAGATTGGATTGTAAAGCCTGTAAGCTTTAGATGTTTCACTATATCCAGTGAATATACATTTCTCACTTCTATCATCCAATTTCTTCCTTGATTCGAAAGGTTTGTGAGCGTATGCTATGCATCTGAATGTCCTTAGATGTGCAACATTTAGCTTTGTCTCACTCCATGCTTCCTGGGGGACTTTTATATTTAGACTTGTGGTTGGATATCTATTCAAGAGATAAGCTCAACATGCTACTGCTTCAGCCCAAAAATTATTTAACTTTTCTCTTTAAGAAGTGTTCTTGCCATATTCATTATTGTCTGATTTTTCCTTTCAACCACTCCATTCTGTTGTGGAGTATACCTGGCTATTGTTGGCATGATAATGCCTTGTGATTTGCAGAAATTTGCAAATTCTCTGGAGTTGTATTCTCCTCCTCCATCTGACCTAAGTGCTTTGATATATTTTCCACTATGTTTTTCATCTTTTGCCTTGAATTCTTTGAATTTTGCAAAAGTTTTAGACTTGTGTCTGAGAAAATAGATCCATATTTTTCTGTTGAAATCATCAATAAACGTTAGAAAGTAAAAGATACCACCTATTGACTCAGATTTCATTGGTCCACATAGGTCATTGTGGACAAGTTCAAGATGTTGTTTGGCTTGATTGGAAGACTGTGGAAAACTAGTTCTCTTATGTTTTCCAAGTATGCAAGACTCACATGGGGGAATTTTCTCTTTAAAGATAGGAAGACCTTTGACCATGGAGTTCTTCTAAAGAAG
>ML784676.1:236393-297951 GCA_009831015.1 Picea engelmannii
AAGTGTAATATCAGATGAGATTGAAGAATCAATGCATGAAAGTAATTCTTTGTTACCTGTCATGTGATTGTTGCATCCACTGTCCAACAACCAGAGATCTTTAGGTTGTTCTTCAGTCTTGTGGCATGAGAGAAACATACCTCCTGAGGTTTCTCCCGTATGATTTGACACATGTGCTATGCTTGAAAGCTAATATTCTTGCTTCTTCCTGCATTCATATTCATAGTGCCCATACTTTTTGTAGTAATAACATTGTATGCTTGTTTTGTCATTTGATCCTCTCCCTCTGCCTCTTTGAGGCTGAGAATTCTGATGTTGATTTTTTTGTTGTTGTCTTTGACCTTGGAAATTTTAATTCAGATACTGTTGTCTGTTACCTCCACTGGAGGAAGGGTTACTTTGATTTCTCCCTCTTCCTTGGTGACCTCTGATTCTTCCTCTGCCTCTCCCTTTGCTGAAGGAGAATTGAGTTTTCAAAGCATTGGAGATTGACTCATCTGTGAGATGCAGTTTGGTCTCATGTGTCACCAGAGAACCAATTAATTCATCTGTTGAAAAACTTGACAGATCCTTGGATTCAAGGATTGTTGTTACAACCATTTCGAATTTCTTGGGTAAACTTCTGAGGACTTTCTCAACAATGCATTGATCAGTGATGGCTTCACCAGTCAATATGATCTGGTTCACGATTCCCATGACTCTGGTCATGAACTGATCCACACTTTCAGACTCTATCATCCTTAGAGTCTCGAATTCCGTCCTCAGGGTCTGCAGTTTAACCATTTTGATCTTGTCATTTCCTTGATTGGAAGATTGAAGGATGTCCCAGGCCTGTTTTGAAGTACCAGTGTCTGTGATTTTTGAAAAAATCGAGTCATCCACAGAATTTTGAATCCAAAATTTAGCTTTATTTTCTCTGTTTCTCTGAGTTGCCTGAGCAATTTTCTGCTAGTTTGTCATGGCGACAAAGTCTGCTAGATATGGTTCCACATATCCATGATCCACTAGATCCCAACACTCTTGTGCTTGCAAGAACGATCTCATCTGAAGAGACCAGAACTCATAGTTCTTTCCAAGAAGAATCTGACCATGAGTTGGTCCTAAATTGCTAGATGTCGCCATATTTAAAGAATTTGAACAAAACAGAAGGAAAAATCTGTATTTACCTATTTCTCGTGCATAAAACCAGGTCTGCTGCTTTCTTGCAGTGATTTCAGAACTCGACGATTCGAGATTTCGCGAGTTTCGACTTCGCGAGTTTTGGCTTCGCGATTCTGACTTCGGAACTTCGTTATATGAGTTCTCTGAATTCTTGTCTCTCCAGCTTCCGATCGCCAAAACGCCGAAGAGGGCTTAACAACCTTGGATTGGCCCTTAGTCTCCGTTCAATGTGACCACACGCCTAAATGTTAAAGCACTGCTAGCTTTTCGCGAATTGGGGAATCGTGATGCCTTCGCCGGTTCTGTCCCTCAATTCGCCAAAATCCAAAATATGTTGGCGCTAACGCCTTTTCAGGATTTCGCGTTTCGGAACTTCGACAGTTTTGCTGCGACGATCCTGGGTCCTTCAGACTCCTGGTATGCGAACTGGCGAAATTTCTCCTTTGGACAATTCAACGGTCTAGATCTTCCAGTGATCTGATGGTCCAGATCGCTTTAGGATTTTGCGATTCATTATTTCGTGAGTTTAGAACTCTTGTCCCAGAGTTTTCGAAACTGCGAACTCTGAGATGTCGATTTGCCGAAATGGATTTAACTTTAGTTAGCCCCTTGGGCTATACCGATGGTCCACATGACCTCTCCTGATATGACCGCAGTCCCTTTCGGGGTTTTGCGACTCAAACACGTGACCTCTTGGTCTCTCGACTCCTAAAAATCCGATTCCTGAAATGTTGATGGCCTTTCCTTTCGGGATTTCGCGATTCTTGATTTCTCACGGCACTCTTCTGACCTTTACACCTTGCGAGGTAGGGAATTGCCGAGATCTCACCACGTATCCCTTGATGGACGGTTTAGGTGATTTCGTGACTTCGCAAGTCAAAATTTCTCCTGTGCTCTCCAGAGGACTAAACCTCGTGCACTTTCTTGCTGATCCAATGGTTGTCGGTCCTCTGTGCAAGATCTAACGGCTAAAATTTGTTCACCTTTTATGCACTCTCCTCGTCCCTTCTGAACTGGATTTCTTCCTCGGATATTTTTGGAGGACAAATCTTTCTACCGCGACAGTTGTTCTTTGCTCCTTAGACGTGATCTTTGCTACATTTGAAGGAATTTTCTCCTGCGGAAGAAAAAATCGTGATTCTTTCAAAGATTTGAAAGAATTACACAAATTCTTTGAAGTATTCTGTTCTCTGCAAATAATTGGCGAATTTGATCAAATATTCTTGAAATCTTCAAAGTTTCTACCTTCTGTAGGTTTTCTTCGTGAATATTTGACGAATCCTGAACTTTTCATGATTCTTTAATATTTCTTCCTTCTCATGTTTCTTCTCCTCGAACTTTTGAGCGTTGTACGCTCTGCTACCTCGGCCTTTTGAGCATACAACACTCTGTTTCATCACGTGAGCTTCTTACGCTGATCTTTTGAGAGTCTTACGGACAACTTTCCAAGCTTTGTGAAAAGTCTGTGAAGCGATCTTTCGTGATCCGTGTAAGCTCTGCTCTGTTTGAGGATCGTGTTGCTCTCCAGTCCTTGTGTGAAGAGGCTTACTACTGAAGCTCTGATACCATGATAATTTGTGAAGCAAGAAATGTAGAGAAAAAGAATAGAACAGAAAACAATATATTAGAATGTAAGAAGAAGAGTACAAAACTAGTACATGAAGAAAACATCTAGAAAGGGGAAATAGCTGAGCTAAATAAGCTCAAGCAAAACAAGAATAGAAAGTACAGCTGGCCAGGACAGCTGTTGTTGAGGTTACATTATATTTAACAGTCTGCACGCCCAAACATCACACAACAATACCAAAAGAAACACCACAATATCAAAAGAATTGATTGATTCAATCCTTGCATACATAAAATACCACATGTGCACGTACATAAATATAGCACAATGATATGAACAATGCTTTATCAGATTTTGGATGAATGAATCTCGGTCCGCCTCCTGCAGAGACTTAAAGAAGATAACAAAACTAGAAGAATTAGGAACACCACTCCAACGAAGGACGCACTGAGAGCACCAATGTCCTGGTCACATAATGAATTGAACCGTTGACAGATCAAAAATCAGCTCGTGCGGGGGTTTCCTTTGCGAGCCACATGCACGGCTCACATCAGCAATTGGTCGACCTTACAGAAAATCAACAAAAAAAAAAAAAACTTTCCTCGGCATCGACTGGAACACACAGGAAGAAGATATATACTATCTTCTTATTCTTGGTGCTATATATTATCAGCTACTTGATTTTGATATGTGCATTACCAAAAACGAGGAAGATATCAAGATTGTGCATTTTGCACTGGCTAGATTAGACCACAGATCACAGAAAATGCAAGGCTCAGAGAGGAGATCGATCGGATATCTGGTATAGTTTCCAAGTGCGTGGGTAAGCCCTTGCTTTCATTCGGGCCATCACCTCTCAGTTCCATCCCTCGTTCAAATCTCGATCTGGCAGTGGGAAGCTATGGTGTGCAGCCAAGCATAGGGCCAGATATCTATGGATCGTCATCAGGCGGAGAAAAACGCACTTAGATGAAGACCCGACACGAGTGTCATGAGAATACTCAGTTAAGATCAGAGAACGAGAAGCTTAGATCGGAGAATATTCGGTACAGAGAATCGTTGAACAACGCTTCCTCCAGGCAGCGGCGACTCTCTGTTCAAATGGCAAAAACGTGGTATTCGAATATTATAATACCAAAAAAAATGGCAGCGGCGACTCCCTGTTCAACGACGACTGTGAGTTGGGGACGGTGACAATTCTTTTCAGCACGCAAATACCAGAAAAGGGATCACATTCAGCGAACACTCCAGAATGTAGATCGCAACGAACACTCCAGCACATAGATGGATACTACAACAGGGGTCGATATTGCAGTGATACCAAGGGACAATGTACACTCCACGCATCCACAGAGAAAGATATGAGGCTCAGCTCCTGTGTGTGCCGTCACACCAGCGAAAACCTCTACGGTTTGTTCACTTGCGGCGGCTATACTCTATTTAAATTAAGCAACTACTATATCCTTCACGCGGGCTCCGCCAACAAAAATTATGAACAAATGGTGGCAGCAACAACTCTGTGGTTCCTCTGATATATAACTTCAAGCTCTAATACCAAATTAAAATTGGAAATAGAGATTCAATAACACAATAACAATGAGGCCACAAGGACACATCACAAGTGAGTCTAAGCTGACACAAATCTGTGTATTAATTTGATAAAATGTGTACATATTTATAGGTTAGGATAACTCCTAACAACCTTTTAAATTGATGGATCTGAAAACTACTCATTAGCTAAAATAGGAATCTGTTTTAACCATTTCCCAATTATGACATTTCACCATTATTATTCAACAACCACAGGAGAGAGGATAGGGGAGATGGATGTATGTCGTTTGGCCCCTCTCTCTATATTATATGGTGGATAGGACTTTCCTTATCGTACATATCACGTGTAGCTGTAGTCGGTTGAGCATGCATAAATGACCTCCGTCGAGAAGGTCACATGCATAGCTTGAATGTGGAGATTTCTTGAGGGACACTCGACCTCACGTCCTGCCCCCATAGTCATAGTATAGTAGTGGTGATTGGGGGAGGCCTCGGCCTATAACTAAGAATAGGCAGGGGAGCGGGATAGAGCAGTGATGCATTGTTGAACCTCTCGACCTATAGGAACCAACAGAACGGGGATGCATATTATGTTTCTCATGTAACATGGAGAGAGACATGATATCCATATTTCATTGATCACATAATTTGTAGAATAGGATCACTCGTTGGGTATCACCTCTATGTATGTAAGGACCTTTATATTAGTTTTATAACCAAAACATTAACTGTATAAAATGTGAAGTTGTAGAACTCTGGCTCAACCTAAATTAATATGAAGAAACTTCTGAGGACACATACAAAGTGGATTCTTGAGCACGCCAAGAAATAAAAACTCTGAAAGAACAAGTGGCCTCATTGCCCCCTCCACTAGAAGATGTGCCGAAAGAACAAGTAAATAATCTGGATATTGCCAGACATGATTCTAACCATTTACAAGGGCTAGATGCTATGAGAATTTTGACCATCCAGTACCAGAAATACCATGTTGAGATCATTATAGAAATTGAAGGAGAAATCTTTTTTCTTAATGCATTGTTAGATACTGGTTCTAACATGAATCTACTCAATCAAAATCTCATCCCCTGTAAATACTGGCTCCCTAGCAAGTATTATGTTGTTGGTTTGGGGAATGTTTCTACCAATATTAGTTTTGAGGTTCCTAAAGCATTAATATCGTCTGAACAATGCTCCCTTGGTATGAAATTACTCCTTGTTGATCTCCCTGTAGATTGTGTCCTAGGAACTCCTTTCCTTGCAATAGTTGAGCCACATGGGTCGGCAATAGCATCCTTAGCCAACCTATTTTCTCACTATCCCCACTCTTATAAGTAATGCCCCCCCCATCAAAAGAGTACTTCCTTTCATTTCAAAACCTCAAACAAATACTGTCTTTTGTCCTACCACAAGTCTTATCATCATAGAAACTTGGAATGATACGAAAAGTTGGCCAGCAACAGAATATATTGATGACAATATTGAATGGACCGAATATCACCAAAACTAGGCTCCACACTGGGAATTACGGTGGTCTGAAGGTATCGAGTTCGAGATTCCAGGATTCTCTTCCAATATTAGCATACATGTAATCCCATATCAACATCTTATAGGAAGAATGCATGAAGCACGAACTCTTGCAGCCATAGAAAAATTGATAGAAATGGCAGATATAACAAGGTTACACTTTACATTTAGAAGATGGTATTGTCAAAATCTACAACAATGGCAGACTACACCGGATCATTCTTATTTGGTTATCAATCGAATGAGGTCTCTTCAGTCTTGGTCACAAAAGGATCATTCCCAAATGCTTTTTCAATCAATTATCATCAATACAAAGCTATGTGGGACCACATATGTTTATGGAGCGATAGGTATAAATATTACTATTGTATAATAAAATTTTCAAATAATTTCAAGAATAATACAAATCCTGAACCAGAATGACTTGAATCTTGGTGGAAAAATTTTGGTTTAAATCCAAGTGAAATCCATCCAGATGTCATAGAAACTTGGCAATTTATTCAGTGAATGAATCTATCAGATAATGTCCATCGTCTTAGCCAAATCTCCAATACAGGCTTTATGAACATGTTCATAGATGAAAGACATCCTTGGGTCATCTGAATTAAACATGTTCTCCAACAAGAAGAAGACAGCAATGAAGATCCAAATATGTACCATGAAGTTTTCATACAACATTGGGATCTGTACCAATTCAACCATTTTCATGATCATCCCGTTGAATAAAAGTTATTAATAAGACTTGTTCACTTTCAAGTCTTACTAGCCAACAGTGGAGCCAGTCGATTTCCGTGGGTTCACGATATGAACTCCACTTTGTACAAACTCTTGTCATGCATCTGTCAAAAGGAATCTTGGAAACTGAGAGCACTTATCTAACTTTTGGTGTGGTTTGACCCGCATTTCCATGGTACTTCTAAATACATGGAAATATGATTAGAATCTTGGTCGGTTGGCTCTTGCATGTTCTCTCCACCAAGTATGCAATAAATCTTAAAAGTAGATTTGATTCCTGAGGAATAGTTTGAAGTCTTTTCAAGTAAATAATTCATTTTCTACGAAATTTTGTATATAAGGAGAAGAGAGGTTCATTAGCAGGGGTATCAGTTGGTCAATCCAAGTCTTTCTAAGATCCCTCTCTTTGAGATTTGAGTCTTTCTATCTTAGATTTCTTTGATAAGCCTGTGTGATTCTGGGTCGGCCAGCACGAACCTAAAGTGGCAGAACCATTAAGTCTTAATCTATCAGTCTGTGTGTAAGGTTTTGAGAGAGAGCAGTCTGTGATCGAATTCAAGTCTGTAAATGCATGCCATTTTAGCTCAGACAATACAAATCAACTTCCGCATGTTTATCTCTGAAAATTGTCTATTCTCTTGTCTCTGTATTATGCTTTCTCTATTTGTCTATTGAAGCGATTGTCAAAAGTTCATTGGAGACTGGTACCCGAAAGTTCACTGAGAATATTGTTAGAAGTTCTCTTAGGTCCCGAAGAGAGTCATGGTAAGTCCCGCTAGGCAGGTGGTCGCTAAGGGAAGTAAGGCGTTGGGTTGTTCGAAGTTTTAAGCTGAGATTTTCTTGGGTTCAAGCTGAGATTGCAGAAGAAATCATCGGCAGAAAAAGAAAACTAAGACAAATACTTCAAGATTCATTCTCTGACAGAGGAAGCCTCTGAAAACAAATGGTATCATAGCCAGCAACTCATTTTCAACCTGGGTATGATAACAAACTTATCTCTCTGTTATATGTTTCAATAGCTATTCTATAAATCTCTGCGAGAACATTATCAAAAGTCTTGAGCCTTTGAAAGACAAGGTTTCCACTTTTGCGACTCTCTTAGTTCTAACTAGTCATTACCTGAGTAGTCGGCCAGGAGACTATTCGAAATTCTCTCAGAGAACTAGAATTAAATGCCCTGCTTTTCTGTGCATTGATAGTTATTACTCTTATTTTTTATGGATCGCTATATGTCCTTTAAAGAAGTTAGAGATGTTAAATATAGTACTTCTGGAAATAGTCTCAGCTCTATGTTTTCTAGCAACCATACAAAATGATTAAACAAAGTTGATATTGAATTTGTTGAGTCACAACCCCAAGCTGCATGGAAACTACCAACCATCTCTCCCAACCAAGTGTACAATGATCTAAGTATGTTTCATCTTCGTGCCATCTCACGTGTTTTTGTTAAAGAATCCATTAGTCGTATCCAACAAAACAATGATGTAACTCAAACTATTTCTTTACTCAATGTTAAAGAAATCCAAGCCGGAGCTAAGAGACACAAAACAAACTATCTCCATTTCGGATGTATCCGTGTCAGCTTAAATGCATTAGTTCATAAAGGAAGAGATTCCTATGCCCTTTGTACTATCAGAGATATGACCCACAACAAATTTACCGATTCCCTGATTGTTAGAATTGTGGCTCCCTTATCCAATGGTCTTCTGTATATTGATTTCTTTCCAAACTTCTCAGTTTACACTTTTGATGAAAACCTTGAAGATATTCTCAAACTTCAAATTTGGACTACTGGCTTTGATATGTGCAACACTCATACCAATATCTCTATCCATTCGCGTGGTTTCTTCCGACACACTAATACTTTATACCTCATTGTGATGCATACTTCTAGCCAACATTCTGAGTCCAATACACTTATTCTTACTGACCCTCTCAACCAAAAAATGGAACACCAAATCATCAAATGGGAAAATATTTCTTTCCCCTCTCATTGGGTTATTGATATTCCTCGTACCTCGCTGCAACATTCCATTACCTCTGCACATATACATGAATATGCTTCCTTTATTGTAATCTCATTTCCTCCTTCTATTCATAGCTTGCGATGTAAACATGATGCACTCTCTCAACCATCTACATATTTGTGCTTACGTCCCTCCCTCCAACCTCTAGCTTCCTCACTGGGAAGAGTACCCTACTCTATCCAATTCCTAGACTGTCACAAATTGGTAACTCTTTCAAGCCTATATACAACCACAAAAGATAACCAAATCCAATTTGAACATCAATTCCATAATCCAAGAACAAACTTTCCTCTTCCTAGCTCTACAACAAAAGATCCTTGTCCGCATCCTCAATGCTATGAAATTCCTTTTCCCCGTGACAATCACATGCTAATGATAACATCTTCCCCTCCCAATCGAAAAATTTCCCCTTGTCCATTTACTAATTCTATTCTAAAATATTTAAGAGAACCAACAGTACCAGAAATAAACAAATTTCTTACCTTAATGAAAGGCTGCAAAAAAAAACATGTGAAAGAAGATTGGATAAAGAACATGCTAAATTGGTACCTCTTTACCCATCCTGATGTTGAACAATTTTGAAGGACTACCCATGATAATGAAAAGGTAGCATTATCAATGGCATGGCAAAATTATATGGATAAGAAAGATATATGGATTTCCTTTTATGAATGGAAAAGACAACAAGCATTTCTTGCTACATTTTGCAAGCAACAGATGGAAAACAATCATCTTTCTGTTCTTCCCAAAAATCCTATCCTTTCCCCTCTGGTTTCCTGTCCGGTACAAACTATATCCATCTCTGATCTAGGAAAGGAAATTAGTAGGCTAAAAACTGAAATAAAAAAGGTTGTGATACAGGAACATGATCAACAAATCCTGTCTATTGAACACCAAAAATTTTGTGTTCTTATAGATATCATGATCAAAGGAAAACATTTTTTGGCTTAAAACCTTGCTAGATACTAGTTCTGATCTCAACCTTTTGAATAAAGAAATCATTCATTTTCAATTCTGGAAAAAGACCCACCAAAGTGCTATTGGACTAGGAAACTAACCTACTCAATTTCTCTATGTAATACCTAAAGAAACTCTATGTTTCCAACACCATTGCCTATCCCTAAAATTCATTTTAACATAAATTTTAGTTGCTTGCATCCTTGGTACCCCCTTTTTTGTTGTTGTTGAACCACATGGCTCCACCAGATTACCTAATAAATCTCCTGGATATTTCATCAGTATTCCCTCTCCAACCAAAATTTCAAAAATTAGTATTCCCTCTCCAACAACACTTCAAGCATCTCATAAGGTTCTTGCAGATTATTAAAACTGTTGGATTAGTGCTCTAAAAAAAGAAACGTAATTTATTCAAAACAAAGATAAAGTGTCTTGGCCATATAATCAACAATGGTTAGTTAGTCCTCCAACACCATGCTATTGAATTTGCTGATAAATTTCCAGATAATATCTTGGATAATCTCCAACTCCAAAGATTCTTGGGAAGCCTCAATTATATCATCCATTTCTACAAAGATTGTTCACAAGATAGAAAGTTTTTAAATGATCTGTTGAAAAAGGAAGCCAGTCCCTGGACAGAGGCACATACCCAAGCTGTCAAGAAAATCAAAGAAAAAACAAAAACATTGTCGCGCGTACATATATATGATGATGACCTTTACAATATTGTTGAAACAAATTCTAGCAATCTTGGATGGGGGGGTTGTCCTTAAACAAGCCAGACCTCACAAAGGTAAAAAAACTGAAGAAATAGTCCAGTTTGCCTCTAGCCTCTAGTAGGCTAGAGAAAAAAATTATTTTGCATTAGATAAAGAAATAAAGGTTTCTCTGAATGATATCCACAAGCTTGAAATTTTTGTTATCAACAAAAAGTTTTTATTAAGAACTGATGTTGCAACTATGAAACGGGGCTTGAAGAAAGAAGTTAAAAAGGCGAGTGATGCTAAGTTTGCAAGATGGTAGGCTTTATTCAACAATTTTGATTTTTATATAGAACATATTCAAGGCACATCCAATAGCATTCCAAATTTTTTAAGTCGAGAACATTTGCAACCCCATACCATGGTTATTTATTTCAGATGACAAAATGAAGCAGAAGTTTTAGTAACTGTTATAGATCTACTCAGATAGGAATGATACAAAGAATAATGGAGGCCACATTGGGAATTAAGAAGCACACAAATTATAAATCCGACAAGCCGATCTTGTCCACAAAGAATGGCTCCTGAAATACGTACAAGACCAACTTCAGATGTTTTTCTCCCTATCATCACCAGATCCACAGAAAAGTCATATGAAGCTTAAGATGCTTTAAGCCATATCTTTCATGATATTGATCTTATTTGGGAAATCCACAATGATAGAGGATTACATCAACAATATTTTTGTCTACATAGACCAAGGTTATTACTTCATTGACCTGAAAGAAATACCATTATCTACTTCCCGAACAGTGATTATAATTATTCCCATTACAAAGACTTATGGTGGGATTTCCTGTAGAAGGAAAATGAATTAAAACCAGTTAATTTTGGAAATGTAAACATTGCTAATGCTGGGAGACCTCCAACTTGGCTACCAGAATGGTGGGAAGCATTTGGCGTAAACAAGAACACAATTGATCCATATTCGATATCTTCCATGAGTACTCTCCCACTTCACAGGGGACAAAAACTCTATCAGTATGGACCAAATGATGGAGAAATATTGTGCAACTTCATCCTAAATCACTTTCAATGGGTCAATAAAACAAAAACTACTATTCAAATGATAAACGAACAACCTGTAATAGTACGCAAACACTATACTAAGATGTGGAATACATTAACATATAAAGATAAGTTTCATACACATTTTGAAAGTGACTAATCAAGTCCATTCTCTATCATGTCTTACTGACCGACAGTGGTGTCATTCGATTTATGTGGGTTCACGATACAAACTCCACTTTGTACAAACTCTTGTCTACCACTTGTTGAAAAGAATCTTGGAAACTCGGAGCACTTCTCTAGATTTTGGCGTCGTTTGAACCGCATTTCCAAGGTACTTCCAAATATGTGGAAAATTGATTAGAATCTTGCTCAGATGGCTCTAGCATGTTCTCTCTGCCAAGTATGCAATAAATCTCAAAAGTAGATTTGATTCCAGTAGGAATAGTTTGAAGTCTTTTCAAGTAAATAATTAATTTTCTCTGAAATTTTGTATATAACGAGAAGAGAGGTTCATTAACAGGGGTCTCATTTGGTCAGTCCAAGTCTTTCTAAGATCCCTCTCTTTTATCTTTGTGTCTTTCTGTCTTAGATTACTTTGATAAACCTGTGTGATTCTGGCTCGACCAGCACGAACCTAAAGTGGCAGAAGCATTAAGTCTTAGTCTATCATTATGTGTGTAATGTTTTGAGAGAGAGCAGTCTGTGCTCGAATTCAAGTCTGTAAACCCATTCCATTTTGTCTCATATAATACAAATCAACTTCTGCATGTTTATCTCTGAAAATTTTCTATTCTCTTGTCTCTGTATTATGATTTCTCTATTTTCCTACTGAAGCGATTGTTGGAAGTTCACTAGAGACTGGTGCCCGAAATTTCACTGAGAAGATTGTCTAAAGTTCTCTTAGGTCCTGAAGAGCATCATGGTAAGTCCCTCTATGCAGGTGGCTTCTAGGGGCAGTAAGGCGTTGGATTGTTCAAAGATTCAAGCTTGGATTTTCTTGAATTCACCTAGGGGGTCGTTGGGTTCAATCTAATATTGTAGAAGAAAGAATTGGCAAAAGCAGAAAACTAAGACAAATACTTCAAGCTTCATTTTCTGACGGAGGAAGCCTCTGAAAACAAATGGTGGTACAAATGGTGCCAGTAGCTCATTTTCAACCTCGGTATGATAACAAACTTATCTCTCTGTTATATGTTTCAATAGTTATTCTCTAAATCTCTGCGAGAACCGTATCAAAATTATTGGGCCTTTTAAAGACAAGGTTTCCACTTTTGTGACTCTATTAGTTCTAACTATTCATTGCCTGAGAAGTCGGCCAGGAGCCTATTTGAAATTATCTCAGAGAAATAGAGTTAAACACCCTGCTTTTCTATGCATTGATAGTTATTACTAGTTTTTCAAAAAGTTATGGATCGTTCTATGTCTTTTAAAGAAGTAAAAGATGTTGAATGTAGCACTTCTGAAAATAGATGTCCATGTTCTATAATTTGTCTCATGATCCATCATATTCCCTCTATTGAGACATTAGATCCTAGACTCCAAGATGTCTATAAAGGTATGAGACCACCAGGATCTCCCAAATATGGTTTGGGCTACATAGAACAATGTGATAAAATCATTCCAAGATGCACGAAATGAGAGTGGAGATATAATAAAGAAATGCACAGAGATATCGCGTATATTGGCACAAAATGAGAGCGGAGATATAATAAAGAAATGAGAGCGGAGATATAATAAAGAAATGCACAGAGATATCGCATATGTCCAATAATATAACATAAATATATCAGAGATGCAACCATAAACACAGAGATACAGTAATACACAATTTCTATTAATGAAAGAAATGTACAGAGACTGTAAAAATAGAGAGTGAAAGACTCGCTAGAATGGTGGCATCTTATCTCTGAGAAGAGATGTGATGGCTACTCGCATTCTCAAGAAGATGGTTACAATGAGGCTCTGAAGGACTTTTTACAATAAACATGAATGTCAAAAGTCTTAGACATCCAAAAAACTAACCCTAGGAGATGAAGCGCCAAAGTCATGTGGGCCCCGTTTGGGTAAGTTAGTACATCAACTTCCCGGGGTCGTAACTTTTGCATACGATCTCCATTTTAGGTGTATGATAGCTCGTTGGAAAGGTATCGTTGAGGATATTCATTTTTGGGGCTCAATCATGCCTTCGGTTATCATTGAGAACCTTGATATCGAAAAACCTTCATTTAGGCCCTCAAAATGGACCGAGAAGTTAAAACCTGCTAAAAATAGTAAATTGCCAAAATTGGCAGAAAACTGTTTTGAGCCAGTCAACAAAGGTGGGTGGCCACCGATATCAACCTGGATCAATCCTCCCTCCTTAGGAAGCAATGGTCTCCATTTCGTTGAGTTCCCCGGGGGGAGTGAAATGATTTTGTTGAATCTGCATCTTGGTGAGTTGTTTGTCTTGCTGGAGACGTTGCGTTGCTCAGTTTGTGGAAATATGTCATGAACCTGTTGAGGCTAAGGCTATTCAACAAGTTGGGATACATGAGAGGACATTGTGTAGAATTAATCTTTGCGTTTTTCTACAGCCTTGTCGACCTACTTCTGTGGGATAGAAGGTGCTTGGGGCGAGGTTGAAGTGATTGTAGTGTCCTTCTGTTCTCCTTCTGAAAAGATTGTGAAGAAGCTAAATTTTTCAGTATGAGATACTACTTTGCGACACTTTTTAGGTGGAACAGTAGTGGGAAATACCTCTGGTATTCTGTAGAGATGACCCCCCAAAGTGACAATGACACTACGAGGTCGAGACTCATAAATAGCATGGTGCTTCCACATATATGGTTGGCCTAAGAGAACATCACAGACATATAGTGGGGAAACATCACATAATACCTCATCCTTCAAGGGTTGGATGCCATATGAAAATCGACACTGCTGGCTAACACGAAGATCTCATCCTTGGCGAAGCCACCTGATGTTGTATGGTTGTGGGTGTGGTGTTGTCAACAATCCCAGTTGTTTGACAACCTCTACTGAGATGAGGTTCTTCTGGCTTCCGCTATCAACAATAAAATGCAGCGGGGTCCCCTTCACCCGCATATGTGAATGAAAAAGGCGCTCCCCCTCTTCAAGATCTGTTGGTTCTTCTGGTTGAATTGTTGTGGTCGCGACAATAGCAGTGGGGTCTGCGCCAATGATCTGTCATTTACTAGTATTTTCAGAATCAAATTCAGAATCAGGGTTCGGATCCTTGTCTTTGATCTCGGCCACCAATGACTATTTTGAGCGACATTCATCGGTGTTGTGCCAGGGGCTTTTGTGGAAATCGTACCATTTTCCAGTGTCCTTCTTTGTCTTCCCGTGATTCTTCTTTTCCTGTGTCTTGGACTGGTTTTCGGGAGACTATTTGTTAGGGTTGTCTTTTTCATACTTTGGTTGTTGCGGATTTGTAGACCCGAACTCCCATTTTTTCTGGTGCTTAAATTTCTGCTCGATTTTAACAACATATCGATAGGCAACACCGAGTGATGAGATATCCAGAAAATCCATTTCAGTTTGGATGTATCTGTGTAAAGCCCCACGGTATTTCAGAACCAAATGTCGCTTAGAGTATTTGATACCCATCTTGGTACGCAAGGTATCGAAGGTATTTGTGAACTCCGGAACTGCTTGGCCCCTCTCTTGCAGCGGTGTGGTCCATCTCATGTACTAGTCCTCATAGTTGCCAACAGGGTAATATTGTTCCTTTACCGCATCCACAAAAAAATACCAAGTGGGATCGACCCCATATATTCCAGACTCCTTTGTGGAACTCTGCTCCCAGTAAGTTTCCCACCAATGTTTTACATGAGGGAGATATTTAAGGAGTGCGAAGGTGATATTTTCTTTGTCGAAAAAATTATGAACAAAGAAATAACCTTCTAGCAGATTTAAGCATTTTTCTAGGGCTTCTGCATCTATCTGTCCTTCAAAAACAGGAATATCAAAATTAACTTGTACCTTGAAAGGAGAGGTGCCTCCAAAGTTTCTGCTTGATGAATATGCGCCTGATGTTATCGACAGATGTTGAAGTATGTGTGAAAAATTCTCCATCATTTCATCCCTCTGTCGCGTGAGAGCTTGCTCAAGCAACAGATTGATAGGATCGTCTGCTCTGTTGT
The DNA here is from genome assembly GCA_009831015.1 of Picea engelmannii. NCBI lineage: Eukaryota > Viridiplantae > Streptophyta > Pinopsida > Pinales > Pinaceae > Picea > Picea engelmannii. The sequence goes on from ML784676.1 coordinate 251,833, forward strand.
TTTTCTTTTCTTCCGCCATTGATGGTTTCTTGGGTGTGCGAGAGTGATTTTCTTCAAGAGAGACAAGCTCGAGACCCAAATTTCTATACTCAGACCTCATCAGGGACATGCACTCAAAAAATGATCAAGAGTAGCCTGCTTTGATACCACTAATCCCGATTATTTTCGGCACGAAATGAGAGCGAAGATATAATAAATATATGCACAGATATATCGTGTATATCCAATAATATAACATAAATATATCATATATGCAACCATAAACACAGATATACAGTAATACACGATTTCTATTAATGAAAGAAATGTAGAGAGACTATAAAAATACTGAGTGAAAGACTCGCTAGAATGGTGGCAACTTATCTCTGAGAAGAGATGTGATGGCTACTCGCATTCAGAAGAAGATGGTTACAATGAGGCTCTGAAGGCCTTTTTACAATAAACAAGAATGTCAAAAGTCTTAGACATCCAAAAACCTAACCCTAGGAGATGAACTTCTTGTTTGGGTAAGTTAGTACATCAACTTCCCGGGGTCGTAACTTTTGCATATGATCTTTGTTTTAGGAGTCTGATAGCTAGTTGGAAAGGTATCATTGAGGAGATTCATTTTGGGGGCTCAATCATGCCTTATAATATAATTGAGAACCTTTATCGAAAAAAACCTTCATTTAGGCCCTCAAAATGGCCCTAGAAGTTAAAACCTGCTAAAAATAGTAAATTGTCAAAATTGGCAGAAAATTGTTTTGAGCCAGTCGACAAAGGTGGGTGGCTATAGATATCCACCTAGATCATACAAGGGATAGATGCTATGATAATTTTGACAATCCAGTACCAAAAATACCATGTTGAGATCATTGCAAAAATTGAAGGAGAAATCTTTTTTCTTAATGCATTGTTAGATATTGGTTTTGACATGAATCTACTCAATCAAAATCTGATCCCCTATAAATACTGACTCCCTAGAAAGTATTATGTTTTTGGTTTGGGGAATGTTTCTACAGATATTAGTTTTGAGGTTCCTAAAGCATTAATATGGTTTGAACAATGCTCCCTTGGTATGAAATTCCTCCTTGTTGATCTCCCTGTATATTGTGTCCTAGGAACTCCTTTCCTTGCAACAGTTGAACAACATGGGTCGGCAAGAACATCCTCGGGACTTCCAGCCTATTTTCTCACTATCCCTAGTCTTATAAGTAATGCCCCCCCATCAAAATAATACTTCCTTTCATTTTAAAACCTCAAAAAAATACTGTCTTTTTTCCTACCACAAGTCTTATCATCGTAGAAACTTGGAATGATACGAAAAATAGGCCAACAACAGAATATATTGATGACAATCTTGAATGGACCGTATATCACCAAAATTAGGCTCCACATTGGGAATACGGTGGTCTGAAGGTATCGAGTTCGGGCTTCCAAGATTCTCTTCCAATACTGGCATACATGTAATCCCACCTCAACATCTTATAGGAAGAATGCTCCAAGCACCTACTCTTGCACCCAGAGAAAAAATGATAGAAATGGGAGATATAACAAGGTTATGCTCTACATTTAGAAGATGGTATTGTCAAAATCTACAATAATGGCATACTACACCAGATCATTCGTATTTTGTTATCAATCGAATGATGTCTCTTTAGTCTTGGCCACGACATAATCCTTCACAAAGGCTTTTTCAAATCAATTATCACCAATACAAAGCTATGTGGGACCACATATGTTTATGGAGCGACAAGTATAAATATTACTATTGTATGATAAAATTTTCAAGTAATTTCAGGAATAACACAAATCCTGAACCATAATGGCTTGAATCTTGGTGGTGAAAGTTTGGTTTAAATCCAAGTGCAATCCATCCAGTTGTCATAGAAACTTGACAATTCGTTCAGCGAATGAATCTATCAAATAATGTCCATCGTCTTAGCCAAATCTCCAATACAGGATTTATGAAGATGTTCATAGATGAAAGGCATCCTTGGATCCTAAATTAAATATGTTCTCCAACAAGAAGAATACAACAATGAAGATCCAAATATGTATCGAGAAGTTTTCACACAACATTGGGATCCGTACTGATTCAACCATTTTCATGATCAACCTGTTGAATAAAATTTATTAATAGGACTTGTCCACTTTCGAGTCTTACTAGCCGACAGTGGAGCCAGTCAATTTTCGTGGGTTCACGATATGAACTCCACTTTGTACAAACTCTTGTCATGCATCTATCAAAATAATCTTGGAAACTCAGAGCAGTTCTCTAACTTTTGGTGTGATTTGAGCTGCATTTCCAAGGTAGGTCTAAATACATGGAAAGATGGTTAGAATCTTGGTCAGTTGTCTCTTGCATGTTCTCTTTGCCAAGTATGCACTAAATATTAAAAGTATATTTGATTCCCGAGGAACAATTTGAAGTATTTTCAAGTAAATAATTAATTTTCTCCAAAAATTTTTATATAAGGAGAAGAGGGGTTCATTAGCAGGGGTCTCAGTTGGTCAGTCTGAGTCTTTATAAGCTCCCTCTCTTTGATCTTTGAGTCTTTTTGTCTTATATTTCTTTGATAAGCCTGTGTGATTCTAGCTCGGACAACACAAACCTAAAGTGGCAGAAGCATTAAGTCTTAGTCTATCAGTCTGTGTGTAAAGTTTTGAGAGAGAGCAGTCTGTGCTCAAATTCAAGCCTGTAAACCCATGCTATTTTGGCTCATATAATACAGATCAACTTATGCATGTTTATCTCTGAGAATTGTCTATTCTCTTCTCTTTGTATTATGCTTTCTTTATTTTCCTACTGAAGCAATTTTCAGAAGGTCACTGGAGTCTCGTTCTCGAAAGTTCACTGAGAAGATTGTTAGAAGTTCGCTTAGGTCCTTAAGAGCATCATGGTAAGTCCCACTAGGAAGGTGGACACTAAGGGAAGTAAGGCGGTGGACTGTTCAAAGGTTCAAGTTAAGATTTTCTTGAGTTCACCTGGGAGGGCCTGGGTTTAAGTTGAAATTGCAAAAGAAAGTATCGACAAAAACATAAAACTAAGACAAATACTTCAAGATTCATTCTCCGACAGAGGAGGCCTCTTAAAACAAATGGTATCAGAGAAGAAAGCCTTTTTATATAACACATTTTTTTTTGTGACACTTAAGATCCATAAAATTTGAATCAATATAACAAGGCATACAAGAGTACCACCATATGATCATTTATGTCTGCTCCATGGTATTTGTGAGTTTTGGATATGGTATAATTAAAAGTCATGTTATTTTTGTCTTTATTTTGTTAATTTTGGATACTTCATCACAAAATGAAATATTTTAACTTTTATTTATTCGATATTTTCTATATTGTTAGATGCAAAAACATAAAATACTAAGTATGAAAAGGTTAATAATGTAAGAGACTGAAAGTTGTAATTGAATTCTTAATTAAAATAATTTCCATATATTTTGCTTGATATTTTGATACAAATTTTTTATAAAATAATTTCCTTATATTTTACTTTATTTATTTGATATTTTTTATATTGTCAAAAGTAAAAACATAAAATGATAAGTATAAAAAAATAATAATATAAGAGAACGAAAGTTACAACAAAATTCTTAATCAAGTGAAAAAATGTCATTATAGAATTGTTGACGAAGTAATTTTCATCATAAATGTCAAAGAATATGACAATATCTCTTTTACATGTTCGAAGAGTAAATTTTAATGCATAACTTATTTTTGAATATCAGTGATATTGTAGAATATAACTTTAGAATTACAATATAAATTTAGAAATATAAATATGTATTGTTTTATAGTTTAAAGAATTAATTTAATATAAAAATAAGTTTGTTTTTCATTAAGGTAAATACTAGTCTTTTGTGTAAAACTTGAATTGTTGATATTTTGGACATACAAAAAGTTAATGGGGTTTCTAAATGTTAATAAAAAATATTAATAATTTCAAAATAAATAAAAATATAAGAAAAAATACAATCAAACTAGTTAAAATAACATAACATATAACATCATGTTTATTATAAAAATAATTTGTATTAAATTTTTTAAAATGATATCAATAAACATATCAAACATTATTAGGGTGTTATAACAAGTGTTGCATGGCAGCGTAGTCTATACTGGGTTGAATTGGGGATAAATGCAGATAGATGGGGGAAAAGTAGTGTGGGCAGATGGAAATTGCAGTGCAAATGTGGCAAGCAGCATGAAGGACATGCGGTAACCATGTAAGAAATGACACATGCCCTCTAGAGTTCGATTTATTTTGTGAAACTATATAATCCATTTTTCTATGTTCGAAATTTCTGTTCTTTCCACTGTTCCTACTTTCCATGTTTGATCTGTTCAGTGTATATTTTGAAATGGTTAGAGTTAACTAAAATTTCCATAGAGATGTCTGTATATGTGTCAGTAGAAAAATAAATAAAAGGAGCATATAAATATAAAAGGAGATTAAAAATAGTGTTATTTCGAATATATCAAAAAATAAAATTGTGTTACATATTCCTGGAAATTGAAATGCGTTTGTCATATAGACTGGCATTGGGGCTTCCGCGGACCCAACGGAAAAGGATATGCATGAGAAAAAGACAATTCAAATAAAATAAACACAATGGCTTGACATTAAGCATAGTTGAAGATAAAAAATTTGGAGCACATAAATATAAAAGGAGACAAAAACAATTTTGTTTGGAATATATCAAAAAATAATAGTTTGTTACATATTCCTGGAAATTTAAATGCATTTGTCATATAGAATAGGATTGGGCTCCCACGGACCATAAGAAAAATGTGTACAAGAAAAAGGACTGTGGAAAGAAGAAGTGGGAGATGGTAGAGTGTAATACCTAAAAAGAAGAAATGGGAAGGTATCAGTCATTGGCTAGAGATTTCTATTCAGAAAAGGTGGAATAACTGGATTGATAAACAAAGGAGGATGTCATTAGTATATACTTACAATGATGGTACATATAACTATTTTTGCTATTTTCTTGTTGATGCCTTTTAATGTTGCCTTTCGTCGGCAACCTGCTTTAAGTCCGTTTCGAGCAATTCTTCAATGTAGCTTCTGAAGGGGGCGACATTGATGTCATTCCGAATTGTTATGCTAAAATGTTACTTTTCTAATTCGCTTAGATCAATAGAAATATTACGCAGATCCTGATCAATGTCTCGATTCTGTATCGAATAGTCGACTACCTAGTTTTCTACGTGATATTGACCATATTCAAGAATCCTGTAAAAAATTTCTAAAGACAATGCCTTAAAAATATCAACTTTTTATCGAAAGCTTGCTTGGTTAATGCCAACGAGTTGACGATTAAGTTGGGGTCCTAGAACACGTTCGTCCTTTCAGCTAATTCTATTTTGTTCATCTTTGTGAATAATTTTTCTTTCTTTGATATTGCTTGCTCACATGATTGGACAATGAGATACAGGTTCTTCACCTTCTCTTTCCAGCATGCTTCTAATTGAGTGATCCGGATTTTGGAGGGGAATTCATGTTGTCTACTTCTCGTGTATGCCACGTTGTTGACATAAATGGAAAAAGGGATGACCCTGTCCAAAAAGAAAGTTTCTTCATTTTTTAAATCCAACCGTAGAAGTTCGAGCAAGTTATGTTCCCTCCTTCCCAGGGAATCCATAGTTTGTGATGTTTCCCAGGCCTCAACAATAAGTTCCATTCTTTTCTTGATATTTTTCTCCACATATCCTCTACATGATGCAAGGAAGCTGGAGGATCCTTTTAACTTTGTTGTAGGGGTGGTAGTCTTGGATATTTCCAAAGGACTAGCAAGCAATGGCATAGGAATCAAAGCTTCCTCTAATTCCTTGATTCAGTCCTTTAGTCTGGAATTCTCGACCTCAATGGCTCTAATGGAATCATCAAGAGAATATCTATTTTCTCTGTGCAATCCATAGATTTGGGATGGGCACATGTTGGCAAGGTCAACTTCTAAACAATATTTTTCTTTCTTATTTTTTACAGCTCTCTTTTCATTAATTAATTTTTTAGATTTGCTTTCAAAAACAACACTCTAGAATAGGAAGGATTCATCTTCATCAAAAATTTCGGTATCAACTATGTCCATTGGGTATCTATGTTGAATTGCATATCTCAGCTGATGAAGGTTGCAAAATATGCTATCCAGATTAGTGTCAAGTTCTATGTTCTCACTCTCAATTTCAGGCTCTTCACCCTCCCCTACAATTCTTTTTCTCTTCTTCTGCACTGAAATCTTGTGAGAACTATCAATTTTAGGATGAAACTCCTCTGTTTGAAGAACTTTGGGTTGCTTTGTTACTGTGGCAGGCCGCTGGAGCGATGCTTTGTTACTGTGGTAGTTTTGGTCCTCAGGTCTGAAGATGTTCACTGTATCTCCACAAAAATATTGTCGATATGGTGCCATCAGTTAATGAAAATGTTTGTTTTCTCTAGATGCTGCTTGAAATGAACAAATGGAGGGGATAATAAAACCCCCCAGAAATGTTGGTTCAATGCGTACGAATGGAAAATCTCCTCGAGATCTTCTCTCATTAATGAAAATATCTATGGATGTTGTATGATGAGTTGTTAGAAGTAAGCCTTAATTATTGCATACTTAGAAGTGTGAAGGTGGCAGTTACGGTGAAGAACATTTAAGGACTGGAGGTTTCATGAATGAACCAATATGACGACGTGCGAATGACCTCCGTAAATATTGGTTTAATGTGTACTAATGGAAGTTCTTCTCGAGCCTTTCGCCCATCAATGAAAATTTACACAGTTCCTGCATGATGAGCTGTTAGCATTAAACATTACTAATTTCATATTTAGAAACAAGACATTATATATATATATAGATAGATAGATAGATAGATAGATAGATAGATAGATAGATAGATAGATAGGGAAGATAAAGAAAGGAATGACCAAGAATGAAAAGCGGTCAGACAGACTTCAAAATAGGTTTACAAGAGATAATGAGGAGAGGTGAGTGTCCAAATGTGAAATTGCATGAGTCGGAATTTCTGACTGCAAAACACATATAACATAAGAGGGCATGATGGTGCAGTTCAGCGGATAGTTTGTATATTTGTGGAATTGCAGGAAAGTGGCTAAGTATGGAATAGGGAAACGACCGAGATAATATAACCTTCCAGAAATCTTGGTTTAATGCGTATTAATGGGAGATCTCCGCAAATCTTTCTTTATTTCTGAAAGGTAGGACCTAACGAATAAATTTAGTTTTTTCATTATAAATAAGACTCTTTTATTATAAACAAGTGCAAATAAGGAATGGCCAAATAGAAAAGAGGCCGCACAATTTTCAAAATATAGGGAATTCACAGTAGAGGTGAGGGCAAGCAGTGAGATTGTATATCTCAGAAATTTTAACTGAAAAATGCGTAAAAGGGAAGAGTGCAAGAAAGGAATAGAGAAGCATGAAAATCAGTTGGAGGGGTTTCAAAATAGGGTTAAAGGGTATTGCTAGTAGAGGTGAAGGTCGACGTTCAAATTGTATGTATCGAAATTTCTGACTGCAAAATGCGTAAAAGGGAAGACTATATGGTGGGTCGGCCAAGCGGTCAGTTTGTATATTTGCGGAATTGCGGGTGTTGTTTGCATGTCACAGAACAATGGAAGGGAAATATTTAGTCCACCTGTCTAGGAACTAGCAATGAAAAATAGTGGCCAAGTATGAAATAGGGAAACGGTCGGTCGGACTTGGTTGGAAAGAAGTGCGAAGGTGGTGGGCACAGGAAACAGTGATTAGAAATTGAATATTCCATGAACCTGCCAACCGGATGATCCACGAAAGAGATTTAGACAAATGGCGAAGTATGGAAAGTGGATGGACGAGCTTAAAAAATGGGGTGACAATAGTTGCACAGGAGACGTGAGGTCCCGACGGTCAAACTGTAGCTCTCAAAACTTATGAGTGAAAACTGTGTAATGGGGAAGAGGGTATGATGTGACAGTCTAGTTGTAAATTTGTATATCGCAGAAGTGTGAGTGCTCTTTGGAGGTGGCAGAACAATGGAAGTGCACCCTAGATCCTGCCTACCCGGGAGTTCGCAATCATAAATGTGGCTAGGTATCGAATGGGGAGGTGGTAGGTTGGAGTCCGTGTGTTGTTTGCAGGCGGTGGGATAATGGAAACGCAATATTGAACCCTCCTATATGGTAACCTACCTATTCGGAAAAATGTGAGCCTAAAAGTTTGTACAATATGAAACGGGGAAGAAGTCAGTCAGGCTGGTGATATAAAAGGAAGTGAAATCTAAAGATGTGAATCCTCCAACTTCCGCACCTAGATTTTTTTTGAAAAACAGGTAATACATACTAAATATGTACTTCTGTAAAGTATGGACACGATATTTTATAGAGAATGTACACTTTTTGGATCGCAGGTTCTCGGGCTGGCAGGCTCAAAATTGGGCCTCTATTGTTCCATGCCTTACAAATAACACCCAGGATTCTGCGATATATAAATTGACAAGCGGAATTTCAAGTTGGCTAGCTCAACATTTCACTTCTATTGTTCCATGTCCTCCAAACAACACTCAGATTTCCGCGATACACAAATTTACAGACGGACTCCAAGACTGGAAGGCTCAAGATTGCGATTTTTTATGGATGGTGATCCCTATCAACTATATAACATTATCTAAAAACATTATTTTCAATACTAAATTATTAATATTAAATAAAGATATTGTACAATTTAATTAGACAAAAAAAATTGTACAATATGAAATGAGGAAGCGACCAGTTGGGTTGGTGATATATGAGTAAATGAAATCAGAAGACGCGAATCCACCAACTTTCGCACGTAGAAATTTTCCAAAAAATGAGTAATACATACTAAATATTTACTTTTATAAAGTATGGACATGAGATTTTATAGAGCATGTACGGATCCCGCATTCCATACTTGGCCACTTTTTGGATTGCAGGTTCTCAGGCTGATAGGCTAAAAAATGGGCCTTTATTGCTCTGTGTCCTACAAATAGCACCTAGAGTTCCACGATATACAAATTGATAGGAGGACTTGCGGGCTAGTTGGATCAACATTGGAATTATATTGTCCTGTGTCCTCCAAACAACAGTCAAAGTTTTGTGATATACAAATTGACAGACAGACTCCAGGGCTAGCGGGCTCAGGATTGCGATTGTTTACGAATGGTGATCCTTATCAATTATCTAAAATTATCTAAAAACATTATTTTCAATACTAAACTATTAATATTAAATATTGATATTGTAAAATTTAATTAGACAAACAAGTTTGTACAATATGAAACAGGGAAGCGGTCAGTCAGGTTGGTGATATAAAAGTAAGTGAAATCTGAACACGTGATTCCGCCAACTTTCGCACCTAGAAATTTTCCTAAAAAATAGTAACACATACTAAATATGTACCTTTATAAAGTATGGGCATGAAATTTCATAGAGAATGTATGGATCATGCATTCCATACTTGGCCACTTTTTGGATCGCAGGTTCTATGGCTGGCGGGCTAAAAAATGGGCCTCTATTGCTCTAGTTCCTACAAATAGCACCCATAGTTTGGCAATATACAAATTGAAATGTGGACTTGCAGGCTGGCTGGCTCAACATTGCACTTATATTGTTCCATGTCCTCCAAACAACACTTGGAGTTTCGTGATATACAAATTGGTAGACAAAATCCAGGGATGGAGGGCTCAAGATTGCGATTGTTTACGTATGGTGATCGTTATAAACTATTTAACATTATCTAAAAACATGATTTTCAATACTAAATTATTAATATTAAATATTGATATTGTACAATTTAATTACATAAAATTATTAAAGGATTTTAAATATGGGTGTAAGTGTGTTCTTGAGACATTCTTCGATTACTGTAATATATTAACTTTACTATTAAACTTCTTGCATTATGGGTTATTAGCATTAAAGCTTAATAATTGCATGTCTAGAAACAAGAATGACGATTTTACTGCAACATTGTAATTTGGCATTTCTATGTTCTATCTGCATTGTGAATAGAATTGAATGTTGGTTTGAAACTGGGTGTATATCCATTTTTTGTTTGCATAAAATCTTGGTGGATTGACACAGTACATTGTCATATAATTGTTATATTCTCCATATTAGAACAAATTACCTAAGAAAATACAATATTGAAGAACTAAGATACTACTAAACCATGCCAATGAGAAGAGACATTAAATCCAGAAAAGAAGAAGCAACGAAGACTCCAAGGAATATTTTTTTTAATTCCAAATCCATTTAAAAAAAAAAGAAACACCGAGTAGTGTACATCTATCCTTGGAAATGGGGCCCATTTCTTTGGATCAAAACATTGAACGTATCTTCCACAAAGACAAGAACAGTATCCGTGGTATGCAGGAGCCATCGAGATGCTCTTCAACATGCATACAAAATAGATTACCATGCCTTTGTTTTTAGGAAATCCTTGCAATTTTCTCCTCGATGAATCATTCTGTGGTGAAATTGATAGTTCTCAGAATCTTCCTGTGAGGAATAAGATGAAAAATGTTGTAGTTCAAATGGAATATCCCTTAACTGAAAGTTAGGACACACCAAGAAACTGCCTCTCCATAGTCGAAAAACTTCAAGGACACAGGTTGCATGTGCAATTATGGGTGGAAGGAGATGAATAGTATAAATATGCCTTGCACCAGTGGGATTTATGGTCCTCATTCCCAAATATGTTAATTGTATATCCAAAGAACAAGACAGTAGCCCTGCAATTGAATATTTTTTTGGCTTGAAATATATCTCTGGGAGAATAAACATATCATTTCCTTATAGTGAAAGTATTCTACCTAGAAAAAACAAATTTGGACCTATAGAATTCTTACTTTTCGAGCTGCAAAGAGGCTATTGTGTTCAACATCGATTTCTTTTCTGAAACTCCTTCTTTTGGTGTTGTCAGGACCACCATCATTGAGCCAGGAAGTTATGCCCGTTATGGTTGATTTCAATTTGGGCATGGGAGTGGGAACAATTTGTGCATTTCCATCATCCATTTCCGTATCATCGCCCATAAAATCATTCTCTTCTAGCTCATAATCCATGACATCAACCTCTACGCCAGCCATCAATGCAACTGGCAGATTCTCTGAGCAGGGAAGGTTTCCTTGGAATTATTTGGCTTGAAATATATCTCTCGATGTACCAACAAACCATATCCGTTTTTCCTCCTGGGTGGAGGGAGATGAATAGTAATAATATGCCATGGAATACTAGAACCTTTGGCCACCATGCTCGAATGTGTTTACTATATCTAGACAGAACTGTTGCCACACGTTAACACAAATTTTCATTTTCTCTAGACGATGTTCGAAATGAAAATTGGGGATGGATAATATAACCCTCCACAAATCATGGTTTAATGTGTATCAATGGAAGATATCCTCGATCCTTTTGCTGATCAATGACAATCTCCAAGTTTCATGTGTAATTATATCTTACCATTAAAGCTCACTAATTGCATATTTAGAAAAAAGTGCAAAGGTGGCAGTGATGACAAAGAGAGATTAAGAATTAGAGATTTCTTAAAGGTGCCAACCAGTCAGTGCATGAAAGAGATTGCATCATGTTTGAAATGAATACTTGGAAAGGATAACAATATTCTCTGCAAATCTTGGTTTAATTCTTAGTAATGAAAAATATTCTCCATCCTTTTGGACATTAATGAAAATATTAACGGTTCCTGTGGAATTAAATTATAGAATTAAATTTTAATAATTGCATATCTAGAAATAAGTACGAAGGTAGAGGTGATGGTGAAGAGAGACCAAGCATTGTAAATTTCATCCACCCGCCAACCTGCAAAACATATTCCAAGAAATGCCCAAGTATGGAACGCGGTCAGGTGAGCTACAAAAAGAAGGGTCTGAAGATATACCTAGGAGACATGGGGGGGCGATGGTCATATTTCATCTCATTGACATATATCGACCGTCAATTTGTATATCACATAATTTCGTGTGTTTTTTGTGCGTAGGGGAACAGTGGAAGCACAATGTCGAGAGGGAAATTTGTATATTGCTGAACTTCGGGTGTTGTATATAAAAGAATGAGACATTCGGAAAAAGGACCAATTAAGAAGAAACCGAAAGCATACGATATGAAGGGGAATTTGTTTGTTGCTTTGTAAATCGCGGAAGTCTGGGTGATATTTGCAGGTGGCAGAACAATGGAAATGCAATGTTGAACTTGCCTATGTGGGAACCTACAATTCAAAAAGTGTGTTAAATATGAAATGACGAAGCGATCGACCAAGTTGGTGATATAAAAGTAATAATGGAAATCTGAAGACGTGAATCTGCAAAATCCCACACCTAGACATTTTCTGAAAAATGAGTAAGTAAAGAAAGGGAAAGCATAGAGGAAAAGAGAAAGGAGATGAAAATTTTCGTAAGCAGGAATCGTTGTAAGAAAGAACCATTTATCGTCTTAACAGTAAATATGGAGTGCATTAAACATGTTAACAAGTTCTTCAATCAAGGAATAGATACACCGAGTGATGTTTATAGTTTCCAGGATCTGTTTGTATAAGAAAAGCATCGAAAAGTTACAAGAAAATCAATTTTTGGATGCTTAAGTAAAGTTTTTGTACTGTTAGCTTCAACACAAGTATAAAAACGATGAATTTGAATTTTAATGTCCTCTAATTCATATGATTGTTCCATTAGACTTCGCATAATTTATATTCTTTTATTTCAACTTGTTTGTCAATTTGTAGATCATGGAAGTTAGGGTGTTGTTTGCAGGCGACGAAACAATGGAAACGCAATATTGAAACTGCTTATCTGGTAACTCACCTATTCGAAAAACTGTGAGATAAATTTTTTGTACAATATGAAATGGGGAAGCGGTTAGTTGGGCTAGTGATATAAAAGTAAGTGAAATATAAAGACGTGAATCCGTCAACTTCCACACCTAGAAATTTTCTGAAAAATGACTAATACATACTAAATATGTACTATACAGTATGGACAAGATATTTTGTAAAGAATGTATGGATCTCACATTCCATACTTAGCCACTTTTTGGATCGCGGGTTTTCATGCTGGCGGGCTCAAAATTGTGCCTCTATTGTTTTGTTCCCTACAAAGAGCACCTAGAATTCCACAATATACAAATTGACCAGCGGACTTGTGGGTTGGCTTACTCAACATTGCACTTCTATTGTTCCATGTCCTCCAAACAAGAATTAGAGTTCCGTGATATACAAATTGACAAACTGACTCCTGGGCTAGCAAGCTCAAGATTGTGATTATTTACAGATGGTGATCCCTATCAACTATCTAACATTATCTAAAAACATTATTTTCAATACTAAATTATTAATATTAAATATTGATATTGTATAATTTGATTAGACAAAAAAAATTTGTACACTATGAAACGGGGAAGTTGTCAGTCGGGATGGTGATATAAAATTAAGTGAAATATGAAGATGTGAATCTACCAACTTCCACACCTAGAAATTTTCTAAACAACGAGTAATACATACTAAATATGTACTTTTATAAAGTATGGACATGAGATTTTATATAGCATGTACGGATCTTGCATTTTGTTTTTCATGAGTTTATACTTTAAGGCTTTAAAGTATACTATCAAGGCATCTAAAATAAACAGAGGGAGCTAAGAAGAAAAAGACTGATAAAAAGGTAAAGGTTATTGTCAGTTTCTCAACTGTCTCTGTTGAAATTCCCAGTTTTCATGGATACTGATATCTCTCTCAATTGTTGCCCATGAGCGTTCTAAGTCAACTCGGTTATTTGTTGTTTGTAAAATAGTGTTAAATAAATTTAGAGCAATGTTGGTTTGATCTGAGAGACCGGGCTCGATGTTAGGTTGCGTTGCAACTGGTACTGTCATGAAGGAGGAAAGTAAAGGAGGATAAAGTTCTGTGTTTTCTTATTAGGATGATTATCTCTATTCCACAATGTAACGAGAATGATGTAAAAACACAAATAAATAGTATGATCAAATTGTAGGCCTTTTCTTGTATCTGAGTTAAATTTTAAAGAAAAGAAACATGCATGATATAGAGAAAAACATAAAGCTATTAGCAAAGTGAGGCATCAATTTTAGAGGAATCTCACATTTGTAACATAAGACTATGAAATGGGAAAAATATTAATGAAGCATACAATGTTGAAATCTAAGCATCTACAGGTCTTGTATCTGTTGATAATGGATATAGAGGAAAAACTATAAATGATTTGAAACAACGAGAATAATAATTTCCACAGTAGAGGTTGCACTAAATTGTGGCCAAGCATTCATCAATTAAACATATATAAGAAAGATGAGATGACAGGGAAACACATAACTCGTTAGTGACAAGATCTGGAATCTTCAATCTACATTTCTATTAATTTAGAGTTTCTTCAAAATTACTTCGTCAACAATCTTTCTCAGAGAGATAAAAAACCCCTTTTCTAGTATTTGTTCCCTGTATTTATACAAGGTCATCCATACTTTATGGTTAACAATATCCTACTTCCTAGGAGAAAAGTAGTTACAAAACTGCAACGTTAACCATTGCATGATTAATTTTTGTTTATCTATCATTCCAACAGTATGAGTTTCCAAACGATACTTCATTTGTTAGTGAAAGTCTCTCCCTCCTTTGATGTTACACATTCAATACATTTCTCCAGAAAATGGACAAAGTTTCTAGGAGGCTTTGGAAGATCTTTAGTCTCAAATAGATAAAACTTTCTTTGTACATTTGGGAACCGGTCTTCAAAACCTTGGTCAGAAAACTTGATCAATTGCAATTTTAAACTGGGTTGTACCAACCATCTATTTATTAGGTTGACATCGATTTCTTTCAATTGTAAAATTTCAGTCTGAATCTTCTTCAAACCTTCTTTGCAGTCCAACTGCTACTTTTCAATGTTTAGCTACCATAGTGACTCGGAGCAGTCATCTTTTTCAATCCCTAATGATTGCTTATCCAAAGAATCAACGATTCCTTCACAAACATCTTTGATTTCTTTGACTATCTTCTTTCTCTCATACATATTTGTTTCCCATACCTTGAGCATGATGTCTCCTTTTATTTTTTCTCTGACAAAGAGATTTATAGTATTCATTGCCTCTTTATTCCTTGAACATGCAACCGCTTTCTAGAAAGTATTCCTTGCTTCTTTACCTTCCTTTTCTAGTAAAATAATATTATCAAGAGATTTGCTTACCCCTTGAAGGTAATTCTGGATGATCCCTATTTTCGAGATCAGTCCCTACTACTCAGCTTCTATCTTTGTATGTGTTTCCAGCGAGAGGGTTTGGAAATCCTTTAAATTTATAAAACAACCTTCCATMAAATTTCAATTAGCCTATAACTATTCTTCATGCTCCTTTTGTTGAGCAACCTGCACCTGAATTACTTGTATCCTCTACTTCATTTCATCCAGGCTTGATTTGAGTGATTGAATTTCTAGCCTTTCAGCAGCCCTGGTCTACTCCAAGGTTTTACTCACCTCTTCTTTGATGTTCTTCTCAGCATTCTTTAACTGATCGTAATTGAGCTATCGTGTTATTACTCTTCCTTATCCTCATTCTCATGTTTCTCATGGAAAAAAAAAATGTTGTTGCCATGGCTCCCATGGAACCTACTATGTCTGTAGCGAAATCCTCCTCCTCCAAATTCTGTCCATCTATCAAGACTTTATGCTTTTTTACCATACTCCCCTCCTTCATATACATCTCTTGTTTTAGGACGACCTTCCTTTTTCTACTGAAAAAATAATCAGAAGGAGGAATCTCGTCTATGGAGATAGAGGTGAGGTCATCAACAAATAGGGCTACCATATGTGGGAATCCAAAAGAGGACTGTAAGGGGGTTAAGGAAGTGTTAGCGATATTTCTTGTAAAAGGGGGGATAGAACGCAAAAGAATGGGTTAAAACCCACTTGTCCAAAGTTTCAGATGATAATGCGCCCAGGGTAAGTCATGAGCAGGTCCGGGAGGTCAAGATTTGCATGCCATGATCGATGGCGCATATTGGATTCCGGACCCCCCTTGCCTTTCTACCTTTAAGCGGGGGGGGTCCAGAATTGGGGGCGCACCTCTCCGACGAATTAGATTAGCGCGCCCGGATCAACGGTGATGAAAGCAATTCCGGACCCCCCCCCGCCTTTCTACCTTTAAGCGGAGGGGGGGGGGGTCCGAAATCGGGGGCGCACCTCTCTGACGGTCACGATCGAGGATCCCAGATCAACGTCTCAGGCACGGCCCCGACCTTCTCAGCTACCTCGTCTTTAACCCGTGTTGCCCCTTTTTCCGTCATGACATCTCCCTGTCCGCCTTTCCCTTCCCGCCATGTGTCACTGTTCACCCCTCTCTCATGCTTCCATATGGCCTTCTCCTCGTCTCATCATCCATTTACCACCCGCCGTGTATCCCTTTCCCTCCATGTCAGCCTCTCACTACGATAGGACCGCCACGTCTATTCTCCCGCTGCCTCTGATCGCCTCTCATCGTTCTTGCTCCGTCATTGTAGTTGTGGCCCTGTCACTCCGTAGCCTTACCCCGCTTCCCACGTTGGGCCTCCACACCCGTCCTTCAAGACATTCGGTTATTCCAGGTGGCAACACGAGGAGTTTTCCATGTCCCAAAATGCTGAGTTGGCCAGGTCATCTTCAATCCCAAGAAGCAGTTATTGAAGCGGTTGGTGGTGGTTAAACATCGTCTCCGCCATAATGGCAAGTCTTGCATTGGATTAAAGGCACGTCGATTCGCCGAATAAACTGTCAGGATATCGATTGCGTCTGCCATAAGTTGCACGACCGTTCAAAGATTGCAGCTCCGTGTTATCAGAAGCCATGCAGACGCAAAGCTTTCAATGCTATGCCTCGATCTTGTTGTTGTTGTTAGTTTGAGTATATGAAGACATCTTAGCCGTTTTTGTATCCATCGATGGTAGAGCGAAGCTCCCGACTGTAAAGTTTTCATGACCATTCTGGATTCTTGGTTATGTATCTCTGTTTGAGACTTCTTGGTTTATGACAAACAGTTTCCCCTTTTTCATTTATGTTTTCGTCTTATGCTGGAGAGTTCATGATCGAATGATTCGCTTGAATTAGCACAGTTATGTTATGGTAAAGGATTTATTGTTGCATTGTTGTTTCTCTGGTTTCCCGCGTTTGGAAGTAAGAAGATCTTGTTTTCAGATGCCTTCTCTCATCGTCTGTTAGAATCTTGATGCCTATAGCAGGTCCTTGCACCCTTCTCATGAAGTCTTCCATCTACTCACCCTTATTACAATTCACTGTTTGAAGTTTATCAAGACCTCACTCGTTTGTGCATGCCTGGCCCAGTTTCTGGGTTGAAACGACTGTTCCGAGTTTGCTTCCATTTGATCACCCCTTTCAAACAAATCGTGACATTAAACTGATGGGCGTCGGGCTCTGCTCCTGCAAGCAATCCAGGAGTGACTTCTGATGCCAACATTTCTGGAGCCGTTGCCGGGGACGATGTTGAATATTTTCCCTAGGATTGAACGACAAAGATTAGACTGATTCTGAAGGTGCATCAGATATTAGAACTTGAATATTGCTACTGTGCACCTGGTGACTCCATTGTGATGACTCCACTGAGGAGAACTCACACTATCAACTGTGGCTTCGAGAGGCAGACATACGAGGTCTAACCCACACTTGCCTTTAGCTACACCAGAAGCCGACGCAGAAGCAGTGCGCAGAAACGGAAAGAGCTCTGCAAAATAAGTTTTCGTCGACGAAACAGGTAATACGCCCTCCCCTTCTGTGAGAACTCCATTTTCTTATTCGCAGCTTCCTAGTCGTCCTTTTTTCGAAGTCCCCCGTTCTCTAAATTTCGGGAGTGTTCCTCCTGAGTTTTCCCCTCCTGGTCTGGTATCAGAAAGAGAAATCCTTATCACTCCTTCTTCCCCGGAGGTCTTGCCTCATCACAGACCTCTATCGTCTGAAGGTTTCACCACCCCGCCTTTTGTGGTTACTGCTGCACAGAGAGAAGCGTCTGCACATTCGAGTCCCTTGGCTTTCTCCCTGTTTTCTCCGTCGTCTCCTCCAAGAATAGTTGTTCTGTCATCTCCCGTTCATACTCCTTATCCTCCGATTTCTCCTCTACCTAATATCCCTATGGCTAGTTCTAACCCCCCTCCGAATAGAATGGATGCAATAGTTGCTACCAGATATGCTCCTTTGATTCTACCCCAGCCTCTGAACCCTCTCCCTGCTGGAGACTATTTGAAATACATGCCCAAGTTCAGTGGTGAGGGAGATGTAACTGCTGAAGAGAACCTATCTTCCTTTTACAGCTATGCAGATAAATTGAATATCGAGAGTGAAGATGTCTGGATGAGATTCTTTGTCCAGAGCCTTGATGGGGAGGTGAGGAAATGGTTCCAGGGACTGGCCCCTGGATCTATTGCCAGCATTGAAGCCTTGGATAACGTTTTCCTGAGGCAGTGGGGAGATAGAAAAGATTATATGTATTACATGACTGAGTTTGGGTCTCTGAAGAATATGGAAGGAGAGTCTATCTCAGACTTCTCCAAAATATTTAATAGGATGTACAACAAAATTCCTGCAGAGATTAAACCCTCAGAGGCCTCTGCCCAAATTTCCTATGCTGGCGCATTTGACCCTGATTTCTGTCTCGTATTAAGAGAAAGAAGAGCCACCCCTTTAGATCAGATGCAAGATGTAGATATAGAAGTGGAATCCAACATATTGGCAACTGACAGACTGAGGAACCAGGCCGACACAGACAGAAGAAAGGAAAAATCAGAATCCTCAACTTCTGGCCCATCATTGCCCCACTCTCAAGTAAATGAGCTGACCCGAGTTGTGAACCTCCTTAAGGAAAAGGTGGAGAGATTAAAGGTGGAAAGGAAGCAAATGTACAAGGGCCCTGAGAACATAGAAAATAAAGGAGGTTTTAGAAGGCCAAATAATTTCGCTCCTTCAACTATGCACAGAGAGGAGGAAAGAGACAGAGATGACCAAAGAGTTCAGGCTCCCTTCCAGAACAATTTTGTGGCTGATGAAGAAGAAGGGGAAGCAGACGAGCCTGAGCATAAAATCCATAGTGTGGAAGTCACTCCCCCTTTCCCCCATCTGACCCAGTCAGCATATGAAGAGTCTCTCATGGATAGTCAGCTGAATGAATTAAGCAAGGGAGACAAAGCGGGTGGCTGTCGAGGCAGATACAACCTGATGTCTGACAAAAGAGCAACAACACCTGATGATCCTGAGCCATCCACTAGAACAGAGAAACTTGCTAATGAAGTAGAAAACAGAGGTAAGAAGGCTCAACCTTTCTCCCCCATTGTCCATAATCATGTTCCTGAAATTAGAGAAATCCCAAAGCCTATGTCTTCTTTCAATTTCGAACATGAGGTTCAAAAAATCAGGATTCTTGTGCCACTCACTGAGTTAATTAAACACGGGGAATTCAAAAAACGCTTCTCTGAGTTGTTAAAGTCCGAAGCCTCGTATCCTCTCACAGACTCCATAAACCTCCAAGATGAAAGGCCTACAGTTGTCCTAGGTCCCATGGTAGAAGACATAGATGATTCATCCCCTCCCTTCTACACATCCCTGAACATACATGACAAGGTACTGCATAATTGCCTTATGGACTCAGGGGCCTCCCACAACCTCATGCCCAAAGCCGTCATGGAAGAATTAGGACTGGAAGTCACCCGAGCCTATCATGACCTCTATTCTTTCGACTCCAGGAGGGTCCAGTGTTTGGGAGTGATTAAGGACCTAGTAGTCTCTTTGTTTCAGCTGCCCATGAAGAGTATGGTCATGGATATTGTGGTAGATGATGTTCCCCCCAAGTTTGGCATGTTGTTGTCAAGATATTGGATTAAGAGACTGGGGGGAACCCTGCAGATGGATCTTACATATGCCACTATTCTAGTGTTTGGAGGGGAACATAGGAGATTATACAGAGAAGCCCAGCTAGCTTACATTGTCAGTGACGAAGCAAACCCCACTAATCATCCCATCTGTGCCTTGGACACTGACTTAGAGTCTAGCTTGTTGCAGGTCACTGATACTCCTGAGGCCCCTTTGCAGATCAGAAAGCAGTTCATTCTTAATCAGGAGACACCTCCTCCAACCACCTCTGTTTGGAAGATGTTATTTGATGGAGCTTCCTCCAGTATGGGTGCAGGTGCCAGGATAGTGTTCGTGTCCCCTTGTCATGAGACCATCTCTCTGTCATACAAGATGGAATTTGAAGTCACTAACAATGTGTCAGAGTATGAAGCTCTGGTCCTAGGATTGAGAGTTGCGAAAGAAATGGAAATCAGGGAGATAGTTGTGTTCGGGGATGTAGAGTTGATTGTCCAGCAGGTAAAAAACGTTTATCAAACCAAGCATCCTCGACTCAGGAACTATAGGAGCGAGGTATGGGACCTTGTGAATAATTTCTTCCTGGATTTTAACATCTCTTTCATTCCAAGGGAAGAAAACTCCCCATCTGACTGTCTAGCTTTCACAGCTAGTCTGCTTGAAGTTCCTGAGCTTCCCACTATCAGGTCCGACATTGAAATAAAATACAGACCCTCTGTACTAGACAATGTCAAGCACTGGAAGGTATTTGAGGATGATCAAGAGATCGAAAAGTTTCTTCAATCCATTGATATCTTTTCTGCATTGCACATAGATGAGGACCTTGACATTGAGGGAGAACCTGATCATCACCCTGGGGAGTTGATGAATAAAATTGTTGACCATCAGATTATACAACTGTCGAGCAATCACATTCCAAAAGGACTCATCCCGCTAGAAAGGTTGTTTGATAGAAATGATGTGGCAGTAAAGGGGAGAGTTTCTGGTGATGATGTTGATACAGATGATTGCAACATAAGCGCACCAGAGGAGCCCAAGATGGTCAAACTGTCAAAGAGTTTGACCGAGGAGAAGAGGAGTGGATATACTAAGCTGATGAAGGAGTTTGTTGATGTGTTCGCATGGACCTACGAAGACCTCAAGACATACGACACATCAGTCATCGAGCACAAGATCCCACTGAAAGAGGAGGCTAGGCCATTCAAGCAGAAGCTGAGACAGATAAATCCTAGGTTGTTACCTGTCATGGAGAGAGAGGTGAAGAAGCTGTTGGACGCCCAGATCATTGTCCCCTTGAGATATTCTAACTGGGTAGCCAACTTGGTCCCAGTAAGGAAGAAGAGCGGAGAAATCAGACTCTGTGTCGATTTCAGGAACCTGAACAGCAGTTCCAGGAAGGACAATTATCCCCTGCCCAACATGGAACACATATTGCAGAAGGTCATCGGAGCATCCAGGATATCCATGATCGATGGTTTCTCGAGTTACAATCAGATATCGGTCATGCCTGAGGACAGAGAAAAGACAGCCTTCACCACTCCTTGGGGCACATTCATGTATGCCAAGATGCCATTCGGGCTGATGAATGCAGGAGCAACATTTCAGCGAGCCATGGACATATCTTTCATCGGGGAAAGGGATGAATTTGTGGTGATTTACCTAGATGACATAACAGTCTTTTCCAAGACTGATTGAGAGCACCGCCACCACTTGAAGAAATCCTTCCAGAAGTGTCAGAGGTTTGGCCTTTCCATGAATCCCAAAAAATCATTATTTGCTATGCAAGAAGGGAAGTTGTTAGGCCACATAGTGTCAGCAGAGGGGGTGAGGATTGACCCTAACAGGGTAGAAGCACTTCAGGCCCTGCCACTTCCCAGATCTAAGAAAGAGGTCCAAGCATTTTTGGGAAGGATTAATTTTTTGAGGAGATTTGTTTCAAATTTTGTTGAGTTGTTGAAACACATCACAACCATGCTCAGGAAGGGCCATGAAGTAAAATGGACTTCTGGATCCAGAGAATCTTTTGTCCAAATAAAGAAGGCGTTGACTGAAGCACCTGTGCTAGTCAGTCTCGATTATTCCAAAGACTTTATGATATTTCCTTTCGCTTCCTGTGATACTGTAGCCGCAGTTCTGTTGTAGAAAAACGGTCAAGGGCAGGAGCAGCCTATTGCCTTCCTTAGTAAGGCGCTGAGAGATGCAGAGCTTCGATACGAGATCATGGAGAAGCAGGCTTACGCCTTGGTGAAATCTCTCAAAGATTTCAGGGTCTATGTCTTACACTCAAAAATCATTGCATATGTCCCTTCATCTTCTGTGAAGGACATTCTTATACAGCCTGACATAGACGGGAGGAGAGGTAAATGGATCGCCAAGATCCTAGAATTTGATCTGGAGATTAAGCCCACCAAGATGATAAAGGGGCAAGGTTTAGCCAGGTTGCTGGATGAATCAAATTGCAGGGCCTTGGGAATCAATTTCATCAGTGAGAAGGCTGGGTCATCCAACAGGGGTGCCCAAAGCACTATTCCATTAGCAGCATGCACCTGGTATAAGGATATTCTATATTTTTTGCAAGAATTGAAGCCTCCTGATGGATTGGGGAAAAGTAAAGCCAGAGCCTTGAAGCTCAAAGCGGTCAAGGATTGCCTCATTGACCAAACCTTATATTGGAAAGACCCCCAGGGGGTATTACTAAGATGTCTAGAACCACAGCAAGCCCAGAAGGTTATATTCGACTTCCATAGTGGTCTCTGTGGAGGTCATCATTTTTGGAAGACCACATCTCACAAGATTCTTCGAGCTGGGTATTACTGGCCCACCTTATTTCTTGATGTCTGCAAGAAAATTAGAGCTTGCATCAAATGCCAGAAATTCTCAGGGAAGCAACAGCTCAAGTCCCTGCCTTTGAAGCCTGTAGTTGTCTCAGCACCCTTTGAGCAGTGGGGATTGGAATTCATTGGGGAAATTCATCCTCCCTCAAGTGGCCAGCATAGATGGATTTTGACAGCAACTGACTACTTCACTAAATGGATAGAAGTTGTCCCTACCAGAAGCACTTCTCACAAAGTGATCATCAACTTCCTGGAAGACATCATGGCTAGATTTGGTTGCCCTAGCAAAATTGTCACTGACAATGCTTCCCCATTCCGGTCTGAGCCTCTGGTCAAGTTTTGTGAACAATTTGGGATTTCACTGATTCACTCCACTCCCTACTATCCTCAGGGAAACGGACTAGAAGAGTCCTCCAATAAAAGCCTAATCAAGCTTATCAAAAAGATACTAGAGGATAATAAAAGGGCCTTGGACTCAAAGCTCAAATTTTCTCTTTGGGTTGATCGAGTAACAACAAAGAAATCACTGGGCATCTCACCTTTCCAACTGGTTTATGGAATAGAGGCTGTGTTCCCCACTCAGCTTGCCTTGCCTGTAGCCAATCTCCTCCAGGACTATGAAGGAGAACCTAACCATGTGCTCAGGAGAATTCATCAGATGGTGGAAGTGCAACAAATCAGAGAATAGGTCCTGGACAGAGCTTACAATCATCAACAAAAGATCAAGCAGGTTTTTGACAGGAAGATCAAAAAGAAGGAGTTTGAGAAGGGTGATCTAGTGCTCAAATGGGATGCACCTAGACAGGAAAAGGGAAAACAAAGTAAATTTGATGCCCTCTGGTTCGGGCCTTTCAAGATCCTTGAAGTATTTTCGAACAACACCTACAGGTTGCAGGATCTGGAAGGCAATGAAGTTTTCAACGGCCCAGTAAATGGGCATTTCTTAAAAAAATGTTTTCTATGAGCCGCAGTCGGCTCTTTTTGTTTTGTTTTGTAAATATTGTTTATGTTTTTGTTTTTCGGACTAATAAATGACTCCATAGCCCAACAACTAAGGCACTAAGTCTGCAAAAGAGTTCTTAGAGTATCACAGGGACGACTCTATCCCCCATGGAGCCAAATGTTAGCGATATTTCTTGTAAAGGGGGGGCTAGAACGCAAAAGAATGGGTTAAAACCCACTTGTCCAAAGTTTCAGATGATAATGCGCCCAAGGTACGTCACGAGCAGGTCCGGGCAGTCCAAATTTGTGCGCCCAGATCGACGACGCATATTGGATTACGGACCCCCCTTGCCTTTCTACCTTTAAGAAGGGGGGGGGGGGGNGGGGTCCAGAATCGGGGGCAAACCTCTCCGACGACTCAGATTAGCGCGCCCGAATCAACGACGATGAAAGCAATTTCGGACCCCCCCCCGCCTTTCTACCTTTAAGCGGAGGGGGGGGGTCCGGAATCGGGGGCGCACCTCTCCGACGGTCACGATCGAGGAGCCTGGATCAACGGCTCAGGCGTGGCCTCGACCTTCTCAGATGCCTCGTCTTTAACCCATGTGGCCCCTTTTTTCGTCATGACATCTCCCTGTCCGTCTTTCCCTTGCTGTCATGTGTCACCGTTCACCCCTCTCTCACACTTCCATATGGCCTTTTCCTCGTCTCATCATCCATTTACCACCCGCCGCGTATCCCTTTCCCTCCATGTCAACCTCTCACTATGATAGGACCGCCACGTCTATTCTCCCACCGCCTCTAATTGCCTCTCATCGTTATTTCTCCGTCCTTGCAGTTGTGGCCCCGTCACTTCGTAGCCTTACCCTGCTTCCTGCGTTGGGCCACCACACCCGTCCTTCAAGACATTCGGTTATTCCAGGTGGTAGCACGAGGAGTTTTCCATGTCCCAAAATGATGAGTTGGCCAGGTCATCTTCAATCCCAAGAAGCAGTTATTGAAGCGATTGGTGGTGGTTAGACATCGTCTCCACCATAATGGGAAGTCCTGCATTGGATTAAAGGCACGTCGATTCGCCGAATAAACTGTCAGGAGATCGATCGCGTCTGCCATAAGTTGCACGACCATTCAAAGATTGCAGCTCCATGTTGTCAGAAGCCATGCAGACGCAAATCTTTCAATGCTACGCCTCGATCTTGTTGTTGTTGTTAGTTTGAGTATATGAAGACATCTTAGCCGTTTTTGTATCCATCGATGGTAGAGCGAAGCTCCCGACTGTAAAGTTTTCATGACCATTCTGGATTCCTGGTTATGTATCTGTGTTTGAGACTTCTTGGTTTATGACAAACAATTTCCCCTTTTTCATTTCTGTTTTTGTCTTATGCTGGAGAGTTCATGATCGAATGATTCGCTTGAATTAGCACAGTTATGTTATGGTAAAGGATTTATTGTTGCATTGTTGTTTCTCTGGTATCCCACGTTTGGAAGTAAGAAGATCTTGTTTTCAGATGCCTGCTCTCATCGTCTGTTAGAAGCTTGATTCCTATAGCAGGTCCTTGCACCCTTCTCATGAAGTCTCCATCTACTCACCCTTATTACAATTCATTGTTTGAAGTTTATCAAGACCTCACTCGTTTGTGCATGCCTGGCCCAGTTTCTGGGTTGAAACGACTGTTCCGAGTTTGCTTCCATTTGATCACCCCTTTCAAACAAATCGTGACATTAAACTGATGGGCATCGGGCTCTGCTCCTGCAAGCAATCCAGGAGTGACTTCTAATGCCAACAAGAAGCTATGGGACTTCCTAGCTATGTAGATCCATTCCCTCCTATCTCCTTAGGTGTATTGACATCAACACTAGGTGATGAAGGGGGAGTAAGCTTACTAGACTTTGAAGGTATCCTGGACCTCCTCTCTGCTTCTGTCTCTGTTTTTTTTGTCTGTAAAGCCTCTTTGTTTTTTGGGGGCCTTTCCGTATCCCATGGGACTTTTTCGGGATCACCCTTCTTCTGTGATTCCTGTTCGAAGCCTGGGGGAACATTTTATTTCTCCTGGGGGGCGGTGATAGATTTTCCTTGCAATACTTTGGGTAGAACACTCTGTCTATGCTTCTGAAAGGTCTGAAAACTAGCTTGCAGGTCGCATGACAATGTCTGTACTCATTCTAACACCTCTTTACAAGTATTAGTCCCTTTGAACATGTCATCCAAAGGGGACTCTTCATGTTCATATGCTTTCATATTGCAGTGAGCCATGTGTTTCCCCACTAACTGGTAAGGATCATTCTTCCTGTGATCGAGGTATACCAATTTGACCTCCTCTAGTGTCGTTGCTTCAACCTTGGAATGACCTAGGTTGAGAAGTGAAAATTTTCCAATCTGAATAGGAAAAATAGGCCAAGATTTCTTTTGAGATGTCTTTAATTCTATCTTGATTCCACCCATTACTACTTTATAAGCTACTTCGTTGCACACTAGTCTCTCAAGGAGGAATTTTGGGAGTGCATGTGGAGGAATCAAACATCTGAAAACTCTAATGTAGGAGAAATTCTCCTCTATAAACGAGTTAGCAATTGCCCGAAGGCTCCCTATGACCAACTCTAAAATGCGGGGGGGTGCATAGTCATATAGTATTTGGTGTAGTGGTATTACCACGGAATGAAAAATCTCATTGAATGAATCTTTGGCGTTCTCTTCCCATAATTTAGAATGATATCCATGACTAGGATCCGGGTAAGTTGGATTCCAACTCCAATTCATGAAAGGGAAAGGAGTTGAGAAGCATATAGCATCCATGATGTATGCAGACATATAAAAGGCTATTGTTTTTCCTTTTGATATTGCAGTCTGGTACTCCATAACCTCCCTCGCTATGTTATCGGATAAAATCTTATCCCAATTGAAGCTGTAACCTTCTGCGGCCTCATGCAAAAGAGGTACCCATTCCGCTGGGAAGTGGGTAGGACTTTCTTTAACAAAAATCCTACATAAAATCATCTCCACATAAACCATATACTCATTTAATGATGTCGTGGCGTAAACACCATGTGTGTCGGCCCTGAATTTTTCTTTGTTTCTCCACCACTCCTTTATTATGTCAGGATACATTTGGTCTGACTCAAAACATTCTTTCCTCTGAAATCCACTAACAAAATCTTTATCATAGATGTATTTGGGAGAGGAAGATATTTTATACATTACTTGTATATGTTTTGGTCTGAAGGAGCCGATGATGACCCCTAGGCTGTCCAGAATGCTCCTTGTCTACACGTACGCTCGCTCTAAATCCCAATTGATCATGTCGTTGTAAGTTAGGAGTCTTGGCTGTGTAGCCACCTTGTGAATTTCAGACTCCACTATATCCCGGAGTTTGTTGTCGTCATCATGGGGGAAGTTCTTAATCTCATAATCGAGAGTTTCAAAAATATGCCTCCAGGATTTTATGGAATCGATGGCATGTGGTATTGTATCAGATACACCATCTCTGTCTAGGCTCGAGACCTCTGCAACTTCCTCATTTTTCTTGGTGGCCTTCTTGGGCACCTTGGTAGTTACACTGGACTAGAAAACTGTTTACAGAGAAAAGTGTATAAATTTGGATAAATGTGACCCGCTACAGGGGTAAAGTTTAAGAATGAATTTCGACACACAAGACCTTTATTAATCTCTAAATTTGTGTTGTAGCGAGCGTACTGATACCCTCGATGAAAAATAAATGCTTTAATTTGAAAGATATGCTTAGAGATATGAATTCACATAAAAAATAGTTGCATTTACCCATTATTAATACTGTCCTATATTGGTGATTTCGAAGATGAAAACTCGAAAATCATTGCCTTCCTTAATTCTCGAAAAGGAAAAAGTAGCTTAGTCATCATTAATCATGTTTTGAAAATAGTTTAATCTTTTAATCTAAGGGTTTATTTAAATAAAATGAGATTTCACATTTCAGAACTTCGAGGATCCTGATGATAGGGGATATGTCACAAGTAAACCCCGTATCGTGAAATTGCAATGGGATTAGCCAGGCGCGAAACATGATTTCAAATTTCAGAACTTCAGAGATCTTGGTGACAGGGGATATGTCACAAGTAAACCCCAAATCACGAAATTGCGATGGGATCGGCGAGGCACCAATCATTCATATTAAAACAACTTTAATTAATCATGATTAGTGGACAATTACTTTTTAATTTTTTACTTTTCAGGAAATCAAGGACTGAGAGTTCGAAGGAGATAAGTTTGAAAACGTTTTAGCAGAGAGAACACTGAATCGTGGAAAAATGAGGGAGAGATAATTTGTTTTAGGGATTTGATTAATTACGAATTAAAGAGTTCTTTGTGGTAAATAGTGGAAAAAGTAACGCTCATTCCTTCCCCCTTTTTACTTTATATTTCTTAATATTTTGAAATGGCTTCGGGATTTCGATGTCGGGAAAAAAAGGACAGTTGAAGATCACACCTCGAGAAGAATATGAATTTCGAAACCCAAAAAGGAATGCGTGATTTTGACACCTTTCTACTTCGAACTAAGGGCAAATCCATGGCTCAGGAAAAGATGAAGCTTTATTTTTAAAGGGTGGAAAAATTAATCTTCATGAAAACATTAGGCTCCATCTAGGGATCTTGTCTCCTTGTGGGATGAGAAGAACATGTAGACCAAGTGCTTTCATTGGGTAATGGAGTCAAAAATTTGGCTCTGTGAGACAAATGAGAAAAAAAATAAAAAATGAACAAGAATAGGGTCTCAACGTCAACCTTGAAAACTCTATAAAAAACAAAAATTCTAACTATCCTGAGCCAGGTTTTCAATAGATATCTTATCCTAAAGCTGACCTCAAAACTGTGTAAGATAATCAAAACCCAATTAATCAATCTTATTAGGCTTTTCGTGATTCAGTTTGCATCAAGGCAAGTATTTACGCTGTGTCTGATAAGGAGATCTTAGAAACCTATGAAAGAATCCAACCAGAAAGAAGAGAAATTACCCGAGTATCTTTTAACTCATGTATAACAACTTTTATCAGATATGAGGATATTGCTTCACTGCCAGCGAGCCTGTTCAGTACCTCGGTGAAGTTATCCGACTTCCCACATTGAATTTTCTTTCACCACTTCATTTTTCTCAATCATTTAAATGCTGAGATGAGGGAAATCAATAAGTATAGATTTCCTTTCTTCATCTCTTTGAACTAGATGGGGCAATTAATAAGTATGAATTTCCTTTCACCATCTGTCCATAATGTTTTTTTTTTTTTTTTTTTGGTGAAGTAGGGGCAATCAATGAGTATGCAATACATTCAGGAAGATATTTGTTTTAAAAAAAAGGGATCAAAGTCTGTAAACTCATTTAAATCACTGTGGGTCAATCTTCTCACCTTCTTTCAAAAATCAAGGGTTTCAGAGGAATTCTTAATGAAAACTTTTTTACCTTTAGTCTAGGGAACTTCCTTGAGTAAAACCAATCAGTTATTCCTGTTAGGATAACTAATAAGGTTGGGATTAACCTAGACATGTTTATGATCTAGCTAGAGTCAAAAAATGAAAAACACAACCTACTCTTTTTCTTGAAAATATGTTCGAGAGTTTCCAATGACCGAAGCGAGACCCCTCTAATCTCAAGAAATTTCATTGACTATACATCTATGATCAGGCGAGAAAAGGATTTACTGTTTCCAAGGAGGAGGGTAAAGGGGTTTAGGCAAGTTGCTATACATATGGTTGTTCTTAGATTTTTTATTTTTTTATTTTTATTTTTATTTTTTTTTGGAATAAAATGGGATTTCATACTTTTCTGATCTCTTATATTTCCAGTCCAAAGATTATTCAGTCATTACCTTTTTCATTGTGAGAGGCTTGATATGAGTACCTTCTCGTTTCGGGAATTTCATTACCTCAAGTCTGTTGTCTCGCGATAAATGTTTCCTGCGAATAACACAACATTACAGTCCTTAGTAAATGACATGAAAGACACTTTTTTTTTATATATACATGTTTTAATATATATATATATATATATATATATATATATATATATATATATATATTTACAAAAAGCATGAAAACAAACCAATATATACAATGATAATTTAGAAACACATTATTGCATGAAGTGTTTAAGATGTCGACCATTTACAGGGGCATTAAGAATGTCTCCATCAAAGTTTTCTAATAACCAATCATTTTTTCCTTCCAAGGATGAAATTATGTATGGACGGGACTAGATTGGATTGAATTTTCCATGTTTTCCCACGTCTTCCTTTCTAGCTTCCCATTTTAAGACCAAGTCGACAAGGAGAAATTCTCTATCTTTCGCTTTCTGATCAAATAAGGCTTTCATTTTGTCTTGATAACTTTGCAGCCTTTCATTTACTTCGGCCCTATTTTTCTTAACTTCAACCAGCTAGCTTATTCTCCTGGTAACGTCATTAGGCTCTTCATTAGAATCTTGCCAGAGTTTCATTAGTGGCAGAGAAAGATTTATTGGCAAAATGATGTCAGTTCCATATACTATCTGGAAAGGGGAAATCCCGATTGATCTATTGGTACTTATTTTGTTGGCCCATAAAGAATATTTTAGATGGGTATGCCATGCTTTTTTGTTTTCAGTCAAAACCTTTTTTATCATGGTAATCAGGTTTTCGTTGGATGATTCAGCTAGACCATTTCCTTGTGGGTAGTAAGTTGTGGAGTGCCCTAGTATGGTGTTATATTCTCGACAAAAAATTATCATGGCGATCAATTTAAATTCCTGCACGTTGTCAGTGACTATTTTTCGAGGGAATCCAAATCTGGATAAGATATTATCTTCCAAGAAATCAATTATTGTTGAGTCAGTTTCATTCCTTGTGGGGATAGCTTCTACCCACTTAGTGAAATAACCAGTAGAAGTTAGGATCCATTTGTCTTGCACACTGGAGTGTGGATGAATTTCTCCGATGAAATCAAGTCCCCATTGTTGAAATGGGGGGCTTCAGGTTTAACTGGAATCGGGGGTAAAGATGAGGCTCTCTGTTTGTCGGTGAACAATTGGCATGGGACACAATTTCAAACTTTAGTGTTCGCTTCTGTAAACAATTTGGGCCAGTAGTATCTGGCTCTTAAGATTTTATACGTTGTTTCTCACCAAGCATGATGTCCTCCACATACTCTGACACGGAATTCATCTATAACTCCTTCTGTTTCAGTCTCAACTAAGCATCTTATTAGAAAACCCAAGGGATCTTTCCAAAACAACTTAGCATCTATGATACAGTATTTTACTGCATGTAACTTTAGCGTCCTAGTTTTTGACAGGGTCAACTCACTAGGACATTGAACCATGAGTAGGTAAAGGACAATGTCACGATACAAGGCTGAAGCCGAAAACTTATCTTGGATTTCGGCTGTAGGTATAGTGATATTAAGCGCTTCTATTTCCAAGAATCCCTTGTCATGTTGCAACCAATTTATCCCAAGTTCTTTTAAATTTGATTCGGCAAGCAATTTGGATAAACCTTGACCTTTTATAATTTTATTTGGCTTGACTTCTAGATCAAAATCCTGAATCTTAGCTAACCACCTGCCTCTTCTTCCATCGATGTCTAGTTGCACCAAGATGTCTTTAATAGAGATAGAGGGTACGTAGGCTATGATCTTTGAATGTAACACATAAGTTCTTAAATCCTTCAGAGATTTTACCATTGCGTAGGTTTGTTTCTCCATTATATCAAATTTCAACTCAACGTCTCTGAGGATTCTGTTAAAAAATGCAATAGGCTGCTCAAAACTTTCTTCATTTTTTTGTAACAAGACAGCTGCAATGGTATGTTCTGAGGCAAAAGAAAAAATCAAAAACTCTTTCGCGTAATCTGGACTTGCTGAGACTGGTGCTTCACTTATTACTTTCTTGATGCGTTGAAAATACGCTTTGGATTCGCTAGTCCAACTCACCTCGCTGTCCTTCTTGAGGATATATGTTATCAATTTCACAATCTCAGGGAACTTAGGAAAGAATCTCCTTAAGAAATTTATTTTTCCTAAAAAAAATTGGATTTCTTTTACATTTCTAGGAAAATATATAGTGTCTATTGCTTCAACCCTTTTTGGATCGATTTTGATTGCTTCTTTAGACACGATGTGACCCAAGAGATTACCTTCTTGCATCGCGAAATGAGATTTCTTGGGGTTGAGTGACAAACCAAATTTTTGACATTACTCAAAGGTTTACCTAAGGTGCATTAGATGTTTGGCATCAGATTTGGAGAACATGATCAGGTCGTCAAGGTAGATAACAACAAATTTATCCCTTTCACCCATGAAAGAAATATCCATGGCCCGCTAAAAAGTATCCCCTGCATTCATCAAACCCATGGGCATTTTATCGTACATAAAAGTACCCCACGGGGTAGTGAAAGTAGTCTTTTATTTATCGTCTTGATCCACTACGATATGATTATAACCTAAAAAAACATCAATCATAGACATTCGGTTAGCTCCAAATACTTTTTCTAAGATGTGATCCATCTTAGGCAATGGGTAATTGTCTTTGAGTGATGATCGATTCAGGTTTCTAAAATCGACACACAGTTTGATCTCGCCATTTTTCTTTCTTATTGGGACCAAGTTGGCTACCCACTTAGAGTATCTCAGTGGAATGATGATTTTAGCTTCCAGGAGTTTTTTGACTTCCTTTTCTATTACCGGTAACAGGATAGGGTTAATCTTCCCGAGTTTCTGTCTAAAAGGTTTGACACCTAGTTTTAGTGGGATTTTATGTTCCATGATGGTCGTATCATAAGTTCTCAACTCATCATAAGACAAGGAAAAAAAATCTTTGTAATTTCTAAGAAACTCAACATATTTACTCTTGATTTCAGGAGATAGGTACCTGGACACTTTCACTAGTCTGGGACTCTCATGGGAACCTATATTTCAAACTTCGACTTCCTCCAGTTGAGGTTGTAAGGTAGTCTTCAAAGGGATGTCATCATGACTAAAAATCCTTTCTAAGGGAATCAGGCCCTTGGGTATCTGATTATTTTTTAAAACCAACATCCGGTGATTTGCGATTTTATCCTGGAACTCTTGGGGGTCCTCCCCTTCCTGTATGATCCAAATAGGATCATTTTGGTTCTCTTGGTCAGCATGGGTTTCGATGAACTCGTCTATCGTTTCTAGAAATTTTTGGAGTTGTTCATGATCCTCAAAGACTTGCCAATGTTGTATGTTATTGGGTATGGAAGGTCTATGTCTCATTTGTATATGATATTTAAGTTTGAAAGCAGTGGGAGGTGTTAAAGTCGAAGTTGCTTTAGCTAAAGCATCCGCATGCTGATTTTCATCTCTCGAGATGAAATGAACATTAATAGAGGAGAAACAAAATTCAACTAGGTCCCAAAAACAATTTTGATATGACCTTAACCTAGGAAGTTTGGCCTGATATTGGAGATTAACCTGTCTCACGATCAACTTTGCGTCACCAAACACTTTCAAGCTTTTAATTTTCATTTTCCTAGTGGCCTACAACCCTAACACTAGACCTTCGTACTCACATACATTATTGGTGTGGTCTATGTTCCATTGAATCCTATAAGAGAAAGGGATAACGAATTGGTTATCAGGTGCTACAAAAATTACTTCGGCCCCAGCTCCAAGACAAGATGAGGCACTGTAAAAAAACATTTTCCAAACACCAATGTTATACACATATTGTTCTATCTATTCTTTTTCCTTTTTATTTTCTGTAGAATTTTCTTCTATACACGCATCCACATCATCATCAATATATAATAAACAATTACCTAAATCCTGATCAACAATATATACAGGATAATTGTTTGGGATGAGAAGATCACTGACTATAAATGCTAACCTAGTTTCCCTATATAGCCACGTGAACTGCCCCCCGAAAATTGGAATTGTTGCATACGTCATATCAAGTTGAAGGGAACCTCCAAGTTTGGCACCCCAAGATCTGGACAATAGCATGCCATATTTTGGGGGTATATCTATGACAACTACATCCATTAAAACACTTTTTGAAGGTACTTGTGCAAGGTTTACAACTAAGTCTTTTATCATACCTATACACTTGAATTTTCTCAAATCGAAAGAATATAAATCTCCATAAGCCATGGTGATTTCAAGGCCGAGTCTATCCATGATTTCTTTAGGCATCACGTTGTGAGATGCCCCAGAATCTAACATGTAGTTATGGAGCAGATGGTCGAGAATCATCAAAGTAATGTAGAAAGGGGAAACAATGTCTTTGGCACCTTCGAAGTGTGGGCCGAAAATTATGTTAGTTTTTTCATCCTCTAAGTCTATAACATTGACCTGACTTTCATTTTCCAAAAAATTAATCATTTGAGCAATTAGTTTCCAGTATATTAGGTTTTTACCCAGTTCTACAAGAGGAATAGGAATTTTGATCTTATTGATTTCATTTTCTAGGTTGAAACTTCCAATGGTTTTGTCAATTTCCATGTTTTGGACCTCCGACCCTTTCTTTTCAATTTTCCTTGGCTAAGGGGCCTTTGTTTCTGTAATAGGGGTATCCAATTTTTGCATTCTCAAGGGTGGCATTTCCACTTCCTTTCTTTTAGTAAACTGAATGTTAGCGGCCTTAGTCCCTTTAGTCTATTTCTCAATGCTTTTTGAAACTGGTTCATCAATTTCATACCTTGGCAGTATTTTTTTAACTGGAATGGTTGCGGAAACCATGTTTCTAGGTCTTAGGTTGTATTTGTGGTGAAGTTCAGCCATTGTCCCATTCGTTATTCCCTGATATGTCAAATATTTCGAAACACTGTCATTCTTGCTACTCTCGGTCCCATACTCTGTAGTCAAAGACTTTTCATAATCGTGTCTTGTTATGTAAGTTTGTAGGCAGTCATCGCCAAGATTGTTCATATTTTCTTCTAACTCCTCGAAACCCTCCAAGTCTTGTACTCCTACAAATTTCTCACTTTTAAAAGGAGTTTGGATCTTTTGATCTTCTTTCTTAATTTTTTTTTGGTGGTTTTGAGCATTAGGGTTCTTTTTGAAATCCTTTCTAGGGTAATCTTCATTCTTAACTTGTTCTAGTTTCATTCTCGATATTTTGTTTGACAGTTCTTTGATGATTCTAGCCATATCGTCCATTTTTTCCTCTGAAGATCTTCCTAATCCAGAGGGTGCTCCTTGCTCCCTGTATCTCTTGATTTATTTATTTCCTGTATTGAATTTGGCTTTCATCTTTCTTGATGCCATCATATTAGATTCAATTTCGAGGGCATCATCTTGCATCTTGGTAAGATCTACTGATCGTCTCTCCCTTAATAACAGGGAAAAGTCAGGTCAAAAGCTCCAGCAAAAGTCACTTATTGTACAATTTGTTAAACCATTGTGTAAACTCGAGGACCGATTCAGAGTTTTTCTTTCGAAGAGCTCCAAATTCGGCCAGATAATAAATATGGTCTTTCCGTTCACCCCATTGTCTGATAAAAGCATTTTCAAGTTCATCATATAACGGTATAGATCCAACGGCTAAGCCTCGAAACCAGGTTCTTACTTTCCCTTCAAATTTTTGAACCAAGAGTATGGAGTAAACATCTTCATGTTCCAATCTAAGAATGTCCCAAATTGATCAAAAACATTTATGTGTTTGGCTGCTGTCAAGTTGCCTTATCCTGTGAACTTAGGCAGGTTTTTCATGTAATTTTCTGCTAAATCATGGAGAGGGACCAGTAGAACCAGAGGGGCATATCTTTCATCAAATTTAGCAAATATACAAAGAGGTGGTTCTTGGCCGCCTACTCCTCCTCCTTGACCACTCACGATAGCACCTCCAACCCCACCTCCTCCGGCCACAACTATTGTGGAGTTAACGGTTAGAGTCTGGGGGTTGTAAGGATGAGTTTCAAGAAATTGATTATCGAAGGGGAAGAAACTTGAGAAAGAAGAGCTTGGGGAATGTGGGTTGGTTCCTTCAGATCCACAAGGTGAGAATATAGGAGAATCAACAGAAGTTGAGTCAAGATATATAGGATAATTTTTTGAGTTTTGAGATGTAGGAAACCGAACTTCAATAAGATAGGGAGAATGAGTCACTACAGGAAGCGAGGCATCTCTTCATTTTCTATCGGTGTAGGAAAAGAATCAGAAACCCTTGGTCTCAAAGACCAGAAGAACCAGATCTGATTCAGGGGGGGGACTTTATCAACGACGTATTTCCCGTAAAGGGGTGGAATACTTGATTCACCACGATGATATTCTGAGTCATACTAAGTAAACTTAGGTTGAAAATTTTTACTAGTTGATGAGATAGTCTGGCGGAAGTATCTTCTTGATTTTAGAAATTTTTCGGGGTCCGAAAAGGGTGAAATTTGCTTGTTGTCTGGATTCTTTTTGGTGATTTTCTAGTTAAGAGCCAGCTTAAAGAATGTGGATTCTCCAATTGAAATATAAAGGTAGCCTTAGAAGGTTTTCAAACTTCGTTCACTATCAGAGAAAGAAAGCGTCAGTGTCGTTCTCCCTAGGGAAAAAAAAAACTTTGTTTCTCTGTCCCCGACAACGGTGCCGAAAAGATGTTTTTCCTGAGTTTATACTTTAAGGATTTAAAGTATATTGTCAAGGAATCTGGAAGAAATAGAGGGAGATAAGAAGAAAAAGAGTGATAAAAAGGTAAAGGCTATTGTCAGTTTCTCAATTGTCTCTATTGAAATTCCCAGTTTTGCTAGATACTAACATCTCTCTCAATTGTTGCCCATGAACGTTCTAAGCCAACTTGGTTATTTGATGTTTGTAAAATAGTGTTAAATAAATTTAGAGAAATGATGGGTTGATACGAGAGACTAGGATTGATGTTAGGTTTCCTTGCAACTGGTACAATCATGAAGGAGGAAAGTAAAGGAGGATAAAGTTTTGTGTTTTCTTTTTAGGCTATTATCTATATTCCACAATGTAACGAGAATGATGTCAAAATGCAAATAAATAGTATGATCAAATTGTAGGCCTTTTCTTGTATCTGAGTTAAATTTTAAAGAAAATAAACATGCATGATATAGAGAAAAACATAAAGCTATTAGAAAAGTGAGGCATCAATTTCAGAGGAATATCACATTTGTAACATAAGACTATGAAATGGGAAAAGTATTAATGAAGCATATGATGTTGAAATCGAAGCATCTATAGGTCTTGTATCTGTTGATAACGGATACAGAGGAAAAACTGTAAATGATTTGAAACAAAGAGAATAATAATTTCCACAGTAGAGGTTGCACTAAACTGTGGCCAAGCATTCATCAATTAAACATATAAGAAATATGAGATGACAGGGAAACACATAACTCAGAAGTGATAAGATCTGGAATCTTCAATCTGCATTTCTATTAATTTAGTGTTTCCTCAAAATTACTTCGTCAACATTCTCAGAGAGATCAAAAAGCCCTTTTCTAGTCTCCGTTCCATGTATTTATACAAGGTCATCCATACTTGATGGTTAACAATCTCCTACTTCCTAGGAGAAAAGTAGTTACAAAACTGCAACCTTAACTGTTGCACGATTAACTTTTGTTTATCTATCATTCCAACAATATGAGTTTCCAAATGATACTTCATTGCTTAGTCGAAGTCCCTCCCTCCTTTGATGCTACACATTCAATACATTTCTCCAGAAAATGGACAAAGTTTCTAGGAGGTGTTGGAAGATATTTAGTCTCAAATAGATAAAACTTTCTTTGTACCTTTGGGAACCGGTCTTCAAAACCTTGGTCGGAAAACTTGATCACTTGCAATTTTAAACTAGGTTGTACCAACTTTCTGTTTATTAGGTTGACATGGATTTCTTTCAATTGTAAAATTTCAGCCTGAATCTTCTTCAAACCTTTTTTGTAGTCCAACTGCTGCTTTTCAATGTTTATCTTCCCCCGTGACTCAGATCAGTCATCTTTTTCAATCCCTAATGCTTGCTTATCCAAAGAATCTAAAAATCCTTCACAATCATATTCTATTTCTTTGACTATCTTCTTGCTCTCAAACATATTTTTTTCCCATACCTTGAGCATGATGTCTCCTTTTATTTGTTCCGTGACAGAGAGCTTTATATTTTTCATCGCCTGTTTATTAACTGAACATGCAACCGCTTTATGGAAAGTATTCCTTGTTTCTTTAGCTTCATTTTCTATTAAAATAATATTATCAAGACATTTTCTTACCTCTTGAAGGTAATTCTTGACGATCCCTATTTTGGAGATCAATCCCTACTGCTCAACTTCTATCTTTGTATGTGTTTCCAGTGAGAGGGTCTGGAAATCCTTTAAATCTATAACACAACCTTCCATCAGATTTAACTTAGCCTGTAACTATTTTGCATGATCCTTTTGCTGAGAAACCTGCACCTGACTTGCTTGTATCCTCTGGTTCATTTCATCTAGGCTTGACTTGAGTGATTGAATTTCTAGCCTTTCGGTAGCCCTGGTTTGCTCCAATCTTTTACTCACATCTTCTCTGATGTTCTTCTCAGCATTCTTTAACTGATCTTGTAATGGAGCTATCATGTTATTACTCTTCTTTATCCTCATTCTCATGTTTCCCATGATAAAAACGTTTGTTGTTTCCATGGCTGCCATGGAACCTGCTATCTCTATACTAAAATCCTCCTCCTCCAAATTCTAGGCATCTATCAAGACTTTATTATTTTTTACCATACTCCCTCCTTCATATACATCTCTTGTTTTAGGAGGGCCTTCCTTTTTCTGCTGAAAAAATAATCAGAAGAAGGAATCTCATCTATGTAGATAGAGGTGAGGTCATCAATAAATAGGGCTCCTGTCTGTGGGAATCCAAAAGTGGACTATAAGGGGGTTAAGGAAGATATGGGACTTCCTAGTTCTATAGATCATTTCCCTCATATCGCCTTAGGCGTATTGACATGAACACCAGGTGATGAAGGGGGAGTAAGCTTACTAGACTCGGGAGGTATCCCATAACTCCTCTCTGCTTATGTCTCTAGTTTTTTTGTTTGCAAAGCCTCTTTGTTTTGTGGGGTCCTTTCTATATCCTGTGGGAATTTCTTAGGATTTCCCTTCTTCTTTGATTCATGTTCGAAGCCTGGGGGAACATTTTCTTGCTCCTGGGGGATGGTGATTTCTTTTCCTTGCAGTACTTTGGGTGAACCACTCCGTCTATGCTTCTGAAAGGTCCAAAGACTAGCTTGCAGGTCAGACGATAGTGCCTATACTCATTCTAACACCTCTTTATAAGTCTTAGTCCCTTTAAACTAGTCCTCCAAAGGGGACTCCTCATGTTCATATGATTTCATATTGCAGTGGGCCATGTGTTCCCCCACTAACTGGTAAGAATCGTTCTTCCTGTGCTCGAGGTCTACCAATTTGACCTCCTCCAGTGCTGCCACTTCAACCTTGGAATGACCCAAGTTGAGAAGTGAAAAATTTCCAATCTGAACAGGAAAAACAGGCCAAAATTTCTTTTGAGCTATCTTTTATTCTATCCCAATTCCACCCGTTACTATTTGATAAGCTACTTCCTTGCACACTAGTCTGTCAGGGAGGAATTTTGGGAGCGCATGTGGAGGAATCAAACATCCGAAAACTCTGATGTAGGAGAAATTCTCCCCTATAAACCAATTAGCAATTGCCTAAAGGCTCCCTATGAGCAACTCTGAAATGAGGTGGGGTGCATAGTCATATAGCATCTGGTGTGGTGGTATTACCACGAAATGAAAAATCTCATAGAATGAATTTTGGTGTTCTCTTCCCAAAGTTTAGAATGATATTCATGAATAGGCTCTGGGTAAGTCGGATTCCAACTCCAATTCATCAAAGGGAAAGGAGTTGAGAATCATATAGCATCCATGATGTATGTGGACATAGAAAAGGTTGTTGTTTAGACTTTTGATCTTGAAGTCTGGTACTCCATAACCTCCCTCGCTATGTTATTGAATAAAATCTTATCCTAATTGAAGCTGTAACCTTTTGCGGCCTCATGCAAAAGAGGTACCCATTTCGCTGGGAAGTGGGTAGGACTTTCATTACCAAAAATCCTACATAAAATCATCTCCACATAAACCATATACTCATTTAAGGACAACATGGCGTAAACACCATGTGTGTCGGCCCTGAATTTTTCTTTGTTTCTCCAACAGTCCTTTATTATGTTAGGATCCGTTTGGTCTGACTCAAAACATTCTTTCCTCTGAAACTCACTAACAAAATCTTTATTATAGATGTATTTGGGACAAGAAGACAATTTATACATTACATGTATATGTTTTGGTCTGAAGGATATGATGACGACCCCTCGATTGTCTAGAACGCTCCTTGTCTGCACGTCTGCTCGCTCTAAAGCCCAACTGATCATGTCGTCATAAGTTAGGATTCTTGGCCACGTAGCCACCTTGTGAAGTTCAGACTCCTCTATATCCCAGAGTTTGTTTTTTTCATCATGGGGGGGGGTTCTTAATGTCATAATCAAGAGTTTCAAAAATCTACCTCTAGGATGTTATGGAATCGATGACATGCGGTATTGTATCAGATACAAAATCTCCGTCTAGGCTTGAGACCTTTGCAACTTACTCATTTTTCTTGGTGGCCTTCTTGGGCGCCATGGTAGTTACACTGGACCAGAAACCCATTTACAGAGAAAAGTGTATAAATCTGGACAAATGTGACTCGCTACAGGGGTAAATGTTAAGAATGAATTTCAACACACAAGACCTTTATTAATCTCTAAATTTGTGTTGTAGCGAGCGTACCGATACCCTCGATGAAAAGTAAATGCTTTAATTTGAAAGATATTCTTAGAGATACAAATTCACATCATAACTTTTTGCATTTACCCATTATTAATACTGTCGTATATCAGCGATTTCGAAGATGAAAACCCGAAAATCACTGCCTTCCTTAATTCCCGAAAATAAAAAAGAAACTTAGTCATCATTAATCGTGTTTTGAAAACAATTTAATCTTTTAATCTTAGGGTTTGTTTAAATAAAACATGATTTCGCATTTCGAAACTTCAGGGATCCTGGCGACAGGGGATATGTCACAAGTAAACCCTGGATCCTAAAATTGTGATGGGATCAGCGAGGTGCCAATCATTCGTATTAAAACAAATTTAATTAATCATTATTAGTGGACAATTAATTTTTAATTTTTTACTGTTTTGGAAATCAAGGACCGGGAGTTCGAAGGAGAAGAGTTTGAAAATGTTTTAGCAGAGAGAGCACCGAATCGCGAAAAACTGAGGGAGAGATAATTGATTTTAGGGATTTGATTAATTACGAATTAAAGAGTGCTTTGTGGTAAACAACGAAAAAAGTAGCCTTCATTCCTCCCCCCTTTTTACTTTATATTTCTTAATATTTTGAAATGTCTTCGAGATTTTAGTGGCAGGAAAAAGGGACGGTTGAAGATCATACCTCGAGAAGAATCCAAATTTCGAAAACTGAAAAGGAATGGGTGATTTTGACACCTTTCTACTTTGGACTAAGGGAGGCTCCATGGCTTAGGAAAATATGAAGCTTTATTTTAAAGGGTGGAAAAATTAATCTTTGTGTCAACACATTCCATAGTTAGCCACTTTTTGGATCACAGGTTCTCGGGCTGGCGGGCTCAAAATTGGGCCTCTATTGTTTTGTGCCCTACAAAAAGCACCCATAATTCCATGATATACAAATTTACAATTGGACTTGTGGGTTGGTTGGCTCAACATTTCACTTCTATTGTTATGTTTCCTCCAAACAACACTTGGAGTTCCGCGATATACAAATTGACAGACAGACTGCAGGGCTGGCGGGCTCAAGATTGTGATTGTTTACGGATGGTAATCTCTATCAACTATCTAACATTATCCAAAAAAAATATTTTCAATACTAAATTATTAATATTAAATATTTATATTGTACAATTTAATTAGAAAAAAAAAGTTTGACAATATGAAATAGGGAAGCAGTTGGTCGGGCTAGTGATATACAAGTAAATGAAATCTAAAGACATGAATCTGCCAACTTCCACACCTAGAATTTTTTTGAAAAACGAGCAATACATACTAAATATGTACTTCTATAAAGTATGGACATGAGATTTTATAGAGCATGTATGGATCCCGCATTCCATGCTTATCCATTTTTTGGATCGCGATTTCTTGGGCTGGCAGGCTCAAAATTGGGCCTCTATTGTTCTGTGCCATAGAAATAGCATCCAACATTCTACGATATACAAATTGACAAGCGGACTTGCGGGATGGCTGGCTCAACATTGTGCTTGTATTGTTCCATGTCCTTCAAACAATACTCAAAGTTCTGCGATATACAAATTGATCGACGAACTCCAGGGCTAGCGAGTTGAAGATTGTGATTTTATACGGATGGGGATCCCTATCAACTATCTAACATTATCTAAAAAACTTATTTTCAATACTAAATTATTAGTATTAAATATTGATATTCTACAATTAAATTACACAAAAACGATTGTACAATATGAAACAGGGACGCGGTCAATGGGGTTGGTGATATAAAATTAAGTGAAATTTGAAGACGTGAATCTGCCAACTTTCGCACCTAGAAATTTTATGAAAAATGAGTAATACATATCAAATATGTAATTTTATAAAGTATGGACATGAAATTATATAGAGCATGTATGGATCTTGCATTCCATACTTAGCCACTTTTTGGATCACGGGTTCTCGGGCTGGCGGGCTCAAAATTGGGCCTTTATTGTTCCGTGTTCTACAAATAGCACCCAGAGTTCCACGATATACAAATTGATAGGCGGACTTGCGGGCTGACTGGCTCAACATTTCATATCTATTGTTCGGTTTCCTCCAAACAACACTCGGATTTCTACGATATACAAATGGACAGACAAACTCTAGTGCCAGTGGGCTCAAGATTGTGATTGTTTAAAGATGGTGATCCCTATCAACTATCTAATATTATTTAAAAAC
This sequence comes from Picea engelmannii, assembly GCA_009831015.1. Taxonomy (NCBI): domain Eukaryota; kingdom Viridiplantae; phylum Streptophyta; class Pinopsida; order Pinales; family Pinaceae; genus Picea; species Picea engelmannii. Next base: position 294,409 of record ML784676.1, read on the forward strand.
ATTATTTTCAATACTAAATTATTAATATTAAATATTGATATTGTACAATTTAATTACATAAAATTATTAAAGGATGTTAAATATCTCATTAAAAATAAAAACCCGCATATTCAGAAAATCGCGTTCCAAAACATTTGTACAATATGAAATGGGGAAGTGGTCCATCGAACTAGTGATATAAAAGTAAGTGGAAATATGAACACATGTATCTGCCAACTTCCTCACCTAGAAATTTTACAAGAAATGAGTAATACATGCTAAATATGTACTTTTATAAAGTATGGACATGAGATTTTATAGAGCATGTACAGATCCCTCATTCCATACTTAGCTACTTTTTGGATCATGGGTTCTCAAGCTAGAGGGCTCAAAATCCATCCTCTATTGTTCTGTTTCCTACAAATAGCACCCAGATTTCCACGATGTACAAATTGACAAGTGGACTTGCGGGCTAGTTGGCTCAACATTGCACTTCTATTGTTTCATGTCCTCCAAATAGCACTCGCAGTTCCGCGATATACAAATTGATAGACGAAATTTAGGACTGGAGGGCTCAGTATTGAATATGTATTACATATTACGTGTAATATGTATAATATGAAATGGGGAAGCAGTCGGTCAGGTTGGCAATATAAAAGTAGGTGGAAATCTGAACACATGTATCCGCCAACTTCCTCACCTAGAAATTTTTCTAGAAATGAGTAATACATACTAAATATGTACTTTTATAAAGTATGGACATGAGATTTTATAGAGCATGTACGAATCCATCATTCCATACTTAGCCACTTTTTGGATCGCAGGTTCTCGGGTTGGTGGGCTACAAATTGGGCCTCTATTGTTATGTGTCTTACAAATAGCACCCAAAGTTCCGTGATATACAAATTTATAGGTGGACATGCGGGTTGGCTCGCTCAACATTGCACTTATATTGTTCTCTGTTCTCCAAACAACACTCAGAGTTCTGCGATATACAAATTGACAAACTGACTCCGGGACTGGCAGGCTCAAGATTGCGATTGTTTACATGTATAACATATAACATATATGTTATATATCTAACATTATCTAAAAACATTATTTTCAAATACTAAATTATTAATATTGAATATTAATATTGTACAATTTAACTACAGAAAATTATCAATGGATGTTAAATCTCTTATCTTAAAAAAAGCAAAGGAAACAAAACAAAGATTTTTTAAATTCTATTACCACAAGCATAACAATGACCAATTTGAATTTTAGGGCCTCTTGTTGATATGATAGCACAATTGGAATTCGCACAGTATATATGTGTTTATTTCAAATTATTCCAGGATATTAATTTTACCAAGTTCATCTATCAAGGAAAAGTGCTAAAACAAGCCACATACTACATTTGCCTCATAGCAACATACAAATTGACAGGTGGACTTGTGGGCTAGCTGGCTAAAAAATTGCAATTCTATTGTTCTGTGTCCTCCAAACAACACTCATAGTTCCACGATATACAAATTGACAGACGAATCATACAACCAAGAACCAACTAAAGTCCAAAAAGGACGAAAGCAAGTTCCCACAAGGTTCCATAGAGAAGCATGCATCTACCTTTTCATCAAACAATTTTATATACAAATAAAAGATGTCGTGGCATTGGTTTTCTCTTACATCATGTATATGTTCCCACAAGAAAATAACTAGGGTCGTGGGATATATGGGGTTTTCTACCATGCTTCCCATTTTTGGAATAAACAATCATATGCGCATGAACTCTCAAGTACTCGAGTCCGACGAGCATTCATCTGTATGTTGAAGAAATATTATAGAGACACATGAGATTTTTTTGTTTCTTGCCAAAGCTTGATATTTTTTTTCTTTTCTTGTCCTTTTTTTTTCCTTCTTCATTCGTTATGAAATATTTCATTGTCCTCATTTAAGGTAAATTTGTTGTGTATCTGAAAGTCGCACACATGTAGACATTGCTTTCATTTTTCTGTAGGTAAGCTTCATATGACAATTTTGCCAACCTAGGAAGCACATTTTGTAACAGAGGTTGCCTAATTGTACAATGCACAGTTGTGTTTCCCATGGTTCAAATGGAAGCATTGAGGCAATGTCTATTATATATATGGAAAATTTTCACCGCATCGCAAAAAATCAATCATATCATCACTTATCAAAGAGGAAGCAGAAGAAGGAGAGTTGCATTTCACACATACATGCTCAAAGGGGGTTGAGTATGCATTCGTTGCAACCAAAACACCTTCAACCTGGAAACGCGAGAATAGGAGTTAATATATTGAACAATATAATACACAACTGTACCCCCACCCCCCCTTAAAAAAAACAAAAATAAATAAAAAAGTCACATAAATTTGGTGAAGGCTTTTTGTATAAGCAAAGTGAGGATGATTTTGTGGATGTATACGATCAACAGTTGTAGAGATAGCTAGTTTCTTCAAATCCTGTACTATGTCTTCTCGCAACTCTGTTACAAATGTTGCTCGGGTTGTGTGAAAAATCCTTTCTCTAACATCCCTTTTCTTTGTTATATTTTTTAAGAGCATAAGTGGAAACTTCCCTTTATGCAATTGTTGTTCCATTGATGAAAACAAATTTGAATAGGTATCAAACAATTGCAGCTACAACATGGAATAGTGCAATAGTTGTGTAACTTACCCAAGATACATGCACATGCAAAAGTAAAGGACAAAATTGGATATGGAAAGAGGTACCATTGCCTTGTCGATGTTCGACTCTCCATACTTTATATGGAGAATGTGTTGTGAGCCAAGTTTTCTCCCCAGTGTAACAGTTGTGCCAATGGTTCAGATTGGGTAAATATCACTACTCTGTGCAAGTTGGTTGATAGTCACGTCTGGGACGAAATGATATTCTGAAGAGACAGTGGGATTTTTATCCACAATACTTGTTTCATTGAGTGAAATAATCCGATCACAATCACCACAGTCATATACTATTTTGGAAAATATATTGAAATTTGTAATGGATATCCCATTACCCGACAATATCTTTTCTGCATGTTTCTCGACAAGTTGTGTAGGAATAGTGAGTGTGACTGTCATCATGACCTCCTTGTCTGTCATGTCAGCATGCATAATGGATCTAGTTTTGTTTTCCTTGTCCAAATAGGTTCTATAGATGACCATTATGTCCCAGATGAACCCTTGTCCAATTCGGCGGATGTTCAAGCCCTCTATTGATAGTACTTTGGGTGTTACAATTCTATACCTAGTGACAACTTTTGAACAAGAAAACTAAAGTGAATGGTAGTGTGAAATTTGTTTTTTCTATTCTTTTTTTCTTGGCATAAATATACATGTAGATGCATAGCTTCGACGAACTATGGAGCCAAATATTTTCATCCAGATTTATGTAGGAACACAATGAAATACATAAATACACATAAACGCAGAGATGCAGCGGAAATAAGACTTTATTTCATTAATCACAAATGACTGAAATATGCTTACAGACAGAATGGAAATAAACTAGCTAGGGCACTGGTAGCTTATCTCTGAGAAGAGATGTGGCTGCTAC
>ML784676.1:302626-321664 GCA_009831015.1 Picea engelmannii
TTTCTCGAGGGCCTCCTCGAGCAACATTTTGATAGGATCTCCTGCTCCCTCATCTTTCTTTTCTTCCCCCATGGGCAGTCGTCGGGATTTGCGAGGCTGATCTCGCAAAGGTTCAACCAGATCGAGCCCTAACTCCTTATACCTTGATCTCGTTGGGGACATGCAAAGAAGGATCGAGAATGAGCAGACCGCTCTGATACCACTGATCCGGATTTATGTAGGAACACAATGAAATACAGAAATACACATAAACGCAGAGATGCAGCGAAAATAAGACTTTATTTCATTAATCACAAATGACTGAAATATGCTTACAGACAGAATGGAAATAAACTAGCTAGGGCGCTGGTAGCTTATCTCTGAGAAGAGATGTGGCTGCTACTCGCATGCATGAGAAGATTATTACAATGAGGCTCTAGAGGCCTTTTTACAATAGAAGAGAATGCAAAAATTCATAAACATCCAAAAACCTAACCCTAGGAGATGAAGCGCCAAAAGTCATGTGGGACCCGTTTGGGTAAGTTAGTACATCAACTTCCCGGGGTCGTAACTTTTGCATACGATCTCCGTTTTAGGCGTGTGATAGCTCGTTGGAAAGGTATCGTCGAGGAGATTCATTTTGGGGCCTCAATCATGCCTTTGGCTATCATTGAGAACCTAGATCTCAAAAAACCTTCATTTAGGCCCTCAAAATGGCCCCGAAAGTTAAAACCTGCTAAAAATAGTAAGTTGCCAAAATTGCCAGAAAACTGTTTTGAGCCAGTCGGAAAAGGTGGGTGGACACCAATATCCACCTGGATCATATTTTCAACCACACCTCTTAGTCTGTTGAACCTATTCTATGTTCGACGTCTCGCTTTTACTTGTTGATACTTCTTGTGAATTGCAAACGATGTATTGCAGATGACATCAGTATATTCACCATGCCATAGATGAATAAATAGTCAAGGATATTTTTTTGGTAAACATACTAGGAACATAATGTATGCATCTTTACCTTTTCCCTTGTCAGTCTGTTGATGTCTGGGATGACTGACTGCTCATGGCCATGTCACTAATCCAACGTCTTCTCATGGAAGCATGTGTAGATGAAAATCAAAAGGACTAAACAAACATATGCATTGTATACTATCCATAATAGTTCTTAATGTCACATGCAGGGTGGAAGGAGGTGGAATACGAAATAGGGTGTCAAGGAATATACTCAGGAAACATGAGGATCAGAGCGTCAAATTGTATGCCTCTGATTTTTTGAATAGAAAAATGTGTAAAATTAAACAAGGTGCAAAGGCAGGGAACGATGACCAATCTGTATATTCTGGACCCCCGGAAGCCAGGGGATCAATCTTGAACCCACCACCCCAGCACCCACAATCGACAAAGTGGGTAAGTATGGAATAAGTTAGAAGCGTGACCATAATTGTGAAACCGTTAGTCTTCCAACCATCACACAAAGGCATTTTCAAAAAGACCACTAAGAAGAGAAATTAGAAAACAAAAGGGATAATAGAAAATGGAAAAAGTAGAAATGAGGAGGGCAGAAAGGCCCATTTCACAGTTGGTATACATTTTCGAAGATTGTACCACAAAACCCTCTGTTGTTGCACATAACAATTCATCTTCCTGTCCAACCAACCTGTTTCTTCCAAGGTAGAAATGTCGAATATACAATGGACATGATGGAAAGTTAGTCATGTAAAAGAAAGAGAACTAGTTATATTTATTCCAATGTAATAGCAAACATAATACATTTCACATGAGAATACACAGAAAGATACATAGTATATACATAAAGTTAAACCCAAAAAATTGTATTTGAAGGAAGAAAATAACGAAAAAAAAAGTGCAAAGCAACAGAACAAGAACAACAAATATATAGACAGTAAATGAAATACTGAACAATGGAATATGAAATAAGAGTACAATTATCCACCTCTGTAACACCTTGTCCATTCTCACCAAAGAGTCCATCGTCCTCTCCAGCCATTCTGCTTGTTTAAATGGAAAAATACAACAGACATGAAGGACGTTAGTATATAGAAAGACATGTAATGAATATTTATGTAGGAAGGAACACAACATCTACATACAAAAAACTAGGTGAACACATATACAAAAAATAAATGAAATACAAAACAACACAATATGAAATCATGTACCTTTATATTTCCTCTTCAACCAATGCAGTCAAGACTCCGTCGTTTTCTCCTTCTATTCTGTTTGTCTGAATGTGGGAACGCACAAAATATAATGAACATGACTGGAAGATGGTATGCACCGGAGAACAAGTAATATGTACATACAATAAATGATACTCAATGAATATAATAAAATATAGGCAGAAACATGAACCTTTTCCCTTCTCCATCCATAGTTGTAATTATGTAATTTTTTCCCCTGCCCAAAATATATTACAAGCCACAAAATATTACGAAATTGCATGGCCGTAGCTAAACCCTTTTTGGTTTTCCATAGAAACGTATCCAGATATGCTTCCACCATGGAAATACATGTTCTTTATCCTCTACACATACTGTTGTGCCCACGATACAAGATTTTGGTTTTTCGTGGCAAACTACACAGACATGCTTCCAGACACAAAAATATAATTTTGCAGTATCTTTGTTGTACATATCATATCTCAAGTATAAGACAAATTGTATCGTGGGAACACCAGCATGTGTAGAGGATAAAGAACATATGTTTTCATATGGGCACATTTCACCATACATGGTTTATAAGTGCAACTTGCATATGTTTTATTTTAACAAAAAGCAGTGGATATTGCAATATCACATGTACTTCTCGAACTATTTTCTATCATGTCAACACTGAAGCACCAACAAAATCTCACAGGAGAATTTATATCAACCTCGCTAGATAAGGAAAATAACACAACTGCATGTCGAGTCGTGGGTGAAGGGGGTGAACATTGTAAAGCACCCAAGAAAATAATAACAGTACAAAAAAAAAAAAAAGATCCAACTTTCAGCGCAAGACCCAAACCATGCAAAGATGAAGCAAACAAAAGAAAACAACAAGCACCAAACCAGTGAGAAAGAACGAACATACCCAACTGCAACCACAGGGCCCCAAATCGTAAACTTGAGCCAAACAAACATAACTAGCAACTGACGAACCAATGAACCAGCGAACAAGCAACAACCACTGAACCAGAAAACAACAAATGTATCTCCAATGATTAGAAAACTGCAGCTGAAGAATGGAAGGAACCCAAAACATATGACGAGCATGCCAATAGAAATAAGAAAACATTCTTACTTAAAAATTGCAAACACTGAACAATAAAGAAGGAATAGAAAATGAAACTATGGCATGGAAACTTACTTTGAAACAATGAAAGGCAGAAGCCCAGGTCGAATTGTGAACCAAACAACAATAAAAAGAAGCAAATGATGATCCAACGAAGAAGAGGCACTCACTAAACCAGTAAACAATGTATGTATCTTAAACGATAACGACATTGCATTGCAAAAACAAACAATGCCTATTCAATTGGGGATCGACAACAATATTTTCCAAAACCACTACAACATTGTATGGAAACTTTCGAGGAAGAATGTACTCCGAGAAGCATATTTGGATAAACATTTAAGTTTACCAGAATATCTAAGGGCCTCACGGTATGAAAACATTTAAGTTGTCAGGCCTATTGGAGGACCTCATGTCATGTAAACATTTAAGTTGTCAAGCCTATTCAAGTACCTCAAAAAAGTGTCAACACATTTCAATACAAATACATTCAACAGGGACTAATAATAGTAGCACAAATAAAAAAATAAATCACAATATAAATCACAATACAAGGTTATAAACTTTGGAATTATCGATCACTATAAATCTTGGATATCTAAACATTTCAATATGATTAGTACAAATAAATAAGCATTGTATATGATCTAAAACAATGTTACCGGAAAATGCTAAGACAAACATTCAAACTACTGCTAGCATTAATCCACCTTCAAGCAATGCATAAGAAAACATATGATTCAAAAAGACTGTATACGATCAAATACTTTGGATATGCCAACATATATAACATTTGGAACAATGAATCCGGCAATAAGACCTCCAATCTCTTATCCAATCAGATCATGACATATATGGTACTTTTTATTATATAAAAATCAATGTTTTTAGTTCCCTAGTTCCAACAATAGATACTATGGAAATATTTGTGGTCAAAGGACAAACTAATACGAAGCCAATGAATTATCAATCGATATGGTCCCTCTATGCCTACGGCAGGGACTAATAAGACATATAAATGCAAAGCATCATCCTTAGGAAGTTATACTAAAATATAGAAATACAAAGCATCATCACAACAAAACATAATTCCCAACTTTCAACTAGTGTTTATAAAAATATACAAAATGAGCATGAAAAAAGCGAGAACAAATTGTATTGTTTATGCAAAATAAATCAAGTTTCATATGGTTTGAATATAAAAAATTATAAATATTTGGTTTCACCAAAGATATTATCTTGCATACTTTAATGTTTAAATTGAATATTGGATTTTATTTTTTTTGTAAATAAAAGAAGAAATATATTACCTTAAAAGTATCAACACAATACAATGTTCATTGTTTTCTGCCTATTCCGCCACAACAAAGAAACCATAACATGTGGCTTCCATAAAAACTTGGAAAAGATAACTGAAATTCTTAAATATAACAAGACAAGTGTTATGCTCCACATATATGACATGGATAGTATCAAGCACCAAAAAATGTGTCTACCATCGATGTTTCCATACACCAAAGAATTTAAAAAAACTGAGAAGAGCTTAAGTTGTTTCTTAATATGAAAAAAGAGTTAGAATCTAGAACTTTGGAAAACATGGGCATCCATCAATGTTGTAGGTGAAGATGAACCTTTGTCTGCAAGTCGAAAAACATGCTTTATCCGATGCATCAGATAGGCAGTCGAACATGAGGTACATGCGTCAGTTTAGGAGGCTTTGATTATGAATTTAGTTCTCCAAGCTTCATCACATATCATAGATCAGCTAAAGGTGGTCGTTCGTAAAAAGGTGTGGAGTCAGAAGATGATCCTCAATTTTCCTGATCGTATCCTTATGAGGAGTTGTATGTGCAACAAAATATTTTGGTGGAATTTATTCCATGGCCAGTCTGGGAGTTGTCTTCCATTCTATCCAATCTGTCATCCAGCTGGGGGGGATTTATTCCTCCACCATTTAGCCACCTTGCTCCAAGGGTCAGGCCTGGGTATGGTGATCATGCAAGGCTCAGGTGAGTTCTCCAAAGGCCGCATCTTGAGAGGAGGAATTTCTTCCCCCACAGGGTAGCTTCCAAGATCCAACATGGTATCAGAGAGTGGTGGAGGTGAGTGTGGGGCATTAATGGAAGGCAGAGTAGGATCAAGTCATTTATGGCCAATTCCAGGAGAGATAATGGTTGGAGGGGAGGGTTGCGAGGGATCAGGGCGGTTGCGTCAAGAAATGAAGCTATAATATTGTGGCCCCCTTTTTCATTTTCCACACTCTATGGGTATGGTGGAGGACTTGCAATACAAAATGGGGAAAGGAGGCAAAAAAGAGCATTGGTCCATAGGAAACCATGATAGATATGATGAACAACAGAGTTATTCATACCATGGGCTAATGCCCACAACAGGATTGCGTGGAATATAGGAAGAACCAGAGAGCCGACTGAAATTGGAGAATGGAAGAATTCTCGAGGGCTCTTACCTTCATGGCCAGTGAAATAACTATAAGGAGCTCCATGAAAGTGGAGGTGACACCAAACCCTAGTCTAGTTCCTTCTCTAGTACTCCAACTATGGCTCACATGAGGAGCCATTAAATTCCCTATGGTGAATCAGTGCACTACCATAACTGCAACGCAAGAGCCCATCATTCAAATATATTGGAATTTTGGATGACATTTGGGGGTAATAACTCCCCTTGTTGCATGTAGTCCAACGATCTCTAGCTGGCCATCTGTCACCCCATCCGGGGAAATTAAATATGGTATTTTACATAGATATAGCGATTGGAGAAAAATACCTAATCTGAAATAGAGATGCATGATTCAGTTCATGGGAAATATAATTCTCACCATACGTCACTTAGATTCAAGGAAAGGGAAATTCTAGTATAAGCAAACCTAAAACATTTCCATATACATAACAACACCCATAATATGTATTGAAAGAATCCATGTATTCATGAGAATATCCATGTTGCTATGTGAATGACATCATTCCATAATTAACACTGAACTTCAAATCTTCTCTAAAAGAATTCAATTTTAGAAATCTCATAATCTAGTTCTTAGATAATTAGACAATTGGGAAAAGGAAATTGTATTTAAATTTAATAAATCTCTATAAGGAATAACTAGAGTTCCCAACTTCAATGTGTTCTTTTATTTATTTCTTTTGATATTTATAAATTTCAATTCTAAAATAAACATTTTTTTTTAATTTGTCAATTTAATAGATATTTGATAACTTTAAATGCCTGTTTTTATATTCATTGATTTTTTGTAACATGTAATTTGAACAAAGATGACTAAAAGCGTGGAACAATGCTTAAAGTGGTCGAAATAAAGTTATTTTTTTTACTTGTACGGTTTCCACACACATTTTTTCTATGTAGTGAGTAAATAATAAACAAACTTTTAAAACTACTTGGATAGGTGTTGAAACAACTACTTTGGAACAATGCTTAAACTAGTCAAAATAAAGTTAGTTTTTTTTTTCACTTATGCGGTGTTCTGTAGTATCCCATATATTAAATAGTATTAAGAACATAATTATTTTAGCTAGAAATGGAAGAACAACAATTATATAACTAGAACAATATCATAATTATACCATAATAACACCAGAAAGACTACCTTGATTAGTGATAGAAATGTTCACTTGCCTTTTCAAAGGGAAACCTAGAGCAGAGAAGAGATCTATTATAATAATATCCAATACAAAACTTCTCATACCCTCTACTCCTATTTATACTAAATGTTTCTATCCAAAATAACAATCTAGAGGAAGATCCTTCTAGAAGCGAAATCTTCTATTAGGTATTCTTACATTTGAATTATTCTTCCTTATTGCTAGGCCTTATTAATATTGGCATTTATATATGGAAATATATTATTCTACCTATGTGAGGGGTTAGGGAGGTTAGGTCCCTAACATTTCCTCCCCCTTAAAAACATCCTTGTCCTTAAGGCTTGAGATGAGGAAATTGTTGCAGAATGGTAGTTGGATCCCAAGTGGCATCTGTTGGAGTTGTATCTTTCCATTGGACTAACACTTCCTTGAAGGTGCACTGATGTAGAAAATGCTCATTATGGTACAAAATTGTTTGTGGATGAAACCATATGGAGCCTTCTTAATCCAACTCGGGAAGGAGGGTTTGAGTTTTTCACTTAGTTCCAATCACCTTCTTTAAGCAGGTGACATGAAAAATAGGATGGAGCTTAGAATGATTGGGAAAAGATAACTCATAGGCCACCTATCACACATGCTTGAGAATGGTATAAGGACCATAAAATTTGGGCACCATTTTATGACAATGGTCAGCCTTGAGGGAAGTTTTCTTATAGGGTTGCAGTCGAAGAAACACATGGTATCCTTCAAAAAATTGATGTTGAGAGTGAACTTGATCTGCATGTTGCTTCATGCGATTCTGGGCGATGACCAAATTCTCTTTGAGGATACAGAGAATAACCTCTCAAACTGTAAGTTTTGGGTCAACCTCTTGGACCTTCGAGACATCTAGCAGCTATAAGAGAAGTGGAGGTGGATTTTGTCCATATATTGCTTCAAAAAAATTCATGCAGGAAGTTATATGGTAATAAGTGTTGTACCACCATTCATCTGGTGGTAAGCATTCAGCCGGATAATTTTTCCTTTCCAATGTAAAACACATCAAATATGTTTCCAAACACTTGTTGATAACTTCAGTTAGACCATCAGTCTAGGGATGATAAGATGTGCTAAGATGAAATTGGGTGACCTGTATCCTGAACAATTCTTACCTAAAATTGTTGGTGATAGTGGGATATCGATTAGAAACAATAGAATGAGGCATTCCATGAATCTTGAATACTCGATCCCTGAAAATTTGATCCATAGTGGAGGATGTAAATGGGTTTTGAATAGAACAAAAATGAGAATACTTGGAAATATGATCAACGATCAGCATGATGAATAATATATTTCTCTATTTAGGTAAGCCCAAAATAAAATCCATAGATATATACCTCTAAATAGTCGGTGGAATCGGAAGTGGTTGTAGTGTGCCAGGAGATTTGAATTTTTGTCCCTTGTTTCATTGATAAACATCACATTATGCCACAAAATTGTGAACATCCTGTTTCATACCATCCCAGAAAAAAGAATGTTTGACTCAATCATAGGTTTTGGTAAACAATAAGTGCCCAACTGTGGGTGTAGCATGAAGCTCAGAAAGTATCATGGATTTAAGTTCTGACTATTTACTTAAATACAAATGGTCTTTATAGCAAAGCTCATCATTGTGCCAAGAGTACCCTGGGGAAACTGGAGAATTGGCCTACAATTGTTGGATCAAACGCAGAATTTTGGGATTGTGTAGCCATTCCTGGTGAACAACTTGGAGCCAATCTGGTAGAATGAAGGAGAGGGAAAAAAGGGACCCTTCATCTTCATATATTCTTGAAAGTGAATCAACAACCACATTGTCTTTTTCTTTTTTGTAAATTATCTCATAATCATATCCACATAGCTTAGTCACCCATTTTTGTTTCTCTGAGGAGGAAGGGCATTGTTTGAGAAAACACTTGAAGCTTTGATGACCTGTGTTAATTTGGAAGTGTTTCCCCAATAGATAAGGGCACAAAATATCCATTGCATATATAATAGACAACATTTCCTATTCATAGATTGATTTTCCCAAATGTCTCTCTGACGGTTGTTTGTTGGTAAAGGCCAAAGGCCGACCATATTGCATAAGGACTACTCCAATTCCTCTCCCTGAAGCATCACATTATTGGACAAAGGTCTTTCTGAAATTAGGAAGGTTCGGGAATGGAATAGTGCACATGGTCACCTTAAATGTTTGAAAGGGATGATCAACTGTGGGAGTCCAAGTGAAAGAATTCTTTTTAAGGAGAGAAGTGAGAGGTGGAAAAATATTTCCATAATTATTAAAAAACTTGCTATAATATCCTGTTAAACCCATGAATCCATGAAATATTTCGAGAGTCTTTGGGCAAGGCCAATTGTTCATAACTTCAATCCTTTTAGGATCCAACCCGACACCTACTTTTCCAACAATATGACCCAAGTATTTGACTTTTGAGTATCCAAAAGAATATTTAGATTGTTTGAGTAAAATTTTTTGTGGAGAGAGTAGATGTCGAAATCGATCCACATGCAAAAGATGGCTTGTCCAATTTTTACTATAGATGAGGATATCGTAAAAAAAAACTAAGACAAAATGATGGATAAAAGGATGGAAGACATGATTCATGAGGATTTGGAAAGTCGAGGGAGCATTACACAAGACAAAGCGAATGACCAAAAAATCATAGTAGCCCTCATGAGTTTTAAATGTAGTCTTACGAACGTCTTCCTTGTTCATACATATCTGGTGGTATCCAGAATGAAGATCAAGTTTATTAAAGAACTGGGCACCACTTAATTCATCTAAGAGGTCATCAATGACACGATTGGAAGTTTTTATTTTATGGTGAGTTTGTTGAGGGCATATAAGTTAGGACACATGTGCCAAAAGCCATATTTCTTAAGGACCATGACCACGGGAAAAGAGTAGGGGATCATACTAGGACGAATAACACCTACAATGACCAATTCTTGAACAATTTTCTCAATTTAAATTTTCTGGGAAAAGGGATGATGATAGGGAAAAATATTGGGAGGAAGGTTTTTGGGGACAAGGGGACTGTAACGATAATGAACACCACATGAAGGAAGAAGTCCCTTGGGAGTTTAAAAAACAACTTGATTTTTGAAGCAAAGGGATTGGAGTTCTTGTGGCGTAGAGGGTGTCTCAGTGGCTTGAATGGCATGGAGTTGTGAAATAATTCTAGAATGACTTTTTTTGAGGAGATTTTATATGCGATGGGAACTAATGATCTGCGGGGAACCGACGGTGATACATTAGAACTTGTATTGGTGTCCCTCCTAGTTGTATTGCATGGTTAATTCCTTGAAATCCTTGAAATCCATGTTTAATTAATTCATAACCACCCATGTCGATAGAAAACATATGATATTTCATGTGGTACTAACAAATTTGGCGACAGACATTTTCACAATGCCCCCCACATTTCATGGACCCTCCATTGGCAATCATGATTTGAAAATTATTGACAGAACATATATAGAAATAAGTTTCTTGGAAAATGTGGCGATGAATAAAATTATGGGTTCTTCCACTGTCAACAAGGATGATGACCTTATGATTCTTAATGTAACCAATTATCTTGAGAGTTTGGGGAGTAGAGAACCTAGTGAGAGAATTCAAGGAAATGACCGGTTCAACTTCAGTAGGATCGGAGGGTGGGGTCATGTCAGTGTGTTCAAGTGACTCAGCCAAAGGGGGTGCCTCGACATCATCTTCAGAAAAATATTTAGAGATGGACATACAAATATCTTCTTCCTTACACTTCTGCCTAGGAAAATATTTGTCATCACAATTATAACAAAGGCCTTTGAGTTGGTGTTCAACCATTTTTTCCCTAGTCAAATTATGTATCTTTAGTGGAGTAGAAGGAGGAGTGGGAGTAATTGTTTTAGAGCAAGGAATAAAGGAGGGTTTTCTGTAACATCCCTCTCTTGCGTGCACCTGATGTGACTTATTCTTTGAGGACACTTGTGTGCAACTGATTCGGTTCTTTATATGATTGTCTACTTCGTTTATGGATTCAGATGATGAAATCGTGGATCATGATGTTATGTTATGTTATTTATGTATAGATAGGTGATATTGACTGGTTTCTTCTGAGTGTGCGGGACTCTTGAAATATTGAGGATGTCAATGGCATCGATGGAACTCCCTGGACATTGGATCGAGTCAGGAAGTGGACTCTATATGGTTTCAGTAATTTTGTTATTACATATGTGACATATGATTGGGTATATTATAATGTTGTTTATGAATCATTGACATGTTTCATTTATGGATGCAGGATGAGGATTTCTTGCTAATAAGATCCACATTAGGAGTAAAGGGGCCATGCACAAAAACCAAATATATTGAGGAATAGGTGTTGCAGTAGCCCTGTCATAGCCTACTAGCACTCTCGTTGTGGCTCAAACTGTAGCTTAATGATTACTTAGTTCAAGAGACCCACAATGTTGTGAGAGAAGACTAGGACAGTCACTCACGAATATTCTAAAGGGAGGGAAATAAGTTCTGGTCCTTATTCCTTAGAGGCCCTTAGTATCCCACAAGGTTGCCTGATGGAGTATTGACACTAAGGGTTGGACATCTACCAAAATCAGTCAAAAGGTGAGTAACATGCTTGGAGCACATAATGCATCTTGAAGGGCACCTTGCATAAATGAAACACAAACAAACGCGAGTGGCACCCTTGGAATACGTAGTGCATCTTGAAGGGCACGTCACGATTTTTAACATTAGTGAGTCAATGAAGTTAGGTGCCTAGAAAACAATATTTTATTTTGACGTGGTCAACCTTAAAATAAATGTTGTATGAGTAAAGCATGTTAATTATAAAAAAATTCCCTTAAAAATTTCTAAGCCTAGGTCTAAGTAGGATATGATGACTATAAATTAATTAAGAAAATAATAAAGGGGGGATGAAGAAAAAAAATAAAAAATTAGAATTTAAAGAGAAATAAATTATCGAAAATTAATTGTTGGTTATGTATAAAACTTGTTAAATTAGAACTTAGAAAAAAAGGGGAAGTTAAATGCAACAAGGAATGTGGAACATAGAAAGGAATCTACTGTGGAGAGCTTTCCTAATTAGAACTCAACTACGATTTAATAAACTTTCCTAATTAGAACTCAACTAAGATTTAATAAAGGCGTTAGTCATTAAAAAAAATTGAAGGAATAAAGGGATAACAAGGTGCGTTTTTAGGAATGCATTTAGATGGGTGAGGGAAATTGGAAAATTAATTTAATTAATTAAATGAATTTCTGGTTCAACTAGGGGATCGGGTGACAAGTGTACGGGGGTGAGTTTTTTTTCCTAATTAATTTTTAATAAAACAAATTTAACGTGCAATTGGAAAGTGTCACTAAGAAGAAATCTATAAAAGTAATGGGGGATATGAGAAAATGATCACAACTGGTAGGCGTAAGGTTATGATGACAGATTTTTATTGACTGATTTTTCTTGTGGGAGTTTTCATACCCAACTCGAATAGAGAGTAGTAGCTCGAATAGAGAGTGGTAGCTCGACCTTGCGAGGAAAGCTAGGAGATAGCTTTTCTTTGGTTTGTGTGCGTGGCACCTTTGCGGTTCGAGGGGCTCAGGGTGAAGAAAAGTACCCCTAGCATTGGCCAGGAGGTACCGGTGAGGTCTCGATGATTAGCAAGTGAGAGAAAGGAGGTTTGCCAACAGCTGAATATAATCAATACATCCATCCAACGGTTACGGTAGGCATGTTAAATTTGCATTTGAAAGTAGTTTAAAAATTGTATGTGGACTTCTACGTTGATGGAAATTGTAATGGAGCCATGAAGCTGGATGTGTATGCACTTATTTTGTTGATCTGATAATGAAGAGGTACGTGGTTTAATTTAAAAACTTGTGTTTTCCCTCAAGATCGTTGTGTATTTATTAGTCTCTCTTCTTGGATATTTTACCTCTTCTTTTCTCAACTTGTAAAACTCAAATTCTATCTTTGCACCATGGATTATTTTTACGCCGAAAGGAGTACACCTATTCACAATGGGCAGATTTAATCGGGGTTTAGTGCTTAATAAGTTTTCTATGGACATGATTAAATATGGTTGGAATATTCTTAGTAGTCACACAAAATAAATGGTTGTGATTTCAATCATTAACTTCCTAGCTATTATAAAGACATCGTTTATGTGTTTACTTTTTTACATTTACGTAATCATATTTAAAAATTACTTTGATAGCTAACTGATTGCCACCTAAGTGATTAGCAGAAATTAAAATATATTTTTTTACATTTACCTAATCATATTTAAAAATTACTTTGATAGCTAACTTAACAGAAATTAAAATATTAACACGAGATAAATGAAGCCCAACCTTTTATTTGTTAATCAATAATAAAAATTTAATATATTCTTTTAATGATTCTTTTCATCTTATCAACCTTTCGGGGTTTGCTCAGCCACAATTATGTGGCTGTACTAGTTATATATCTTTGCACCTTCTTAATTTTGCCTAGTGATTATCATGCGATTTACATGCATTTTGCTCCATGAAATTGCAGGTAACTCTACGTTTTTGTTTATCTCTGCAATTTTTGTCTCTGTGTTTTTATGTTGCCTTCCCTGCGTTTTCCTTTGTTGAGATCTCGCTCTCTCAAAAAAAAAATCGTGTTTCCCTGCATGTGAGAGAGCCTTGGCGTTTTTGTTTTTCATTGATCTTACTGAGCAAAAAGAATCATGTTTCCTTGCATGTGAGAGAGTCTTGCTATTTTTGTCTTTCATTGATCTTACACAACAAAAAATCGTGTTGCCTTGCGTGTGAGAGAGTTGGTGTTTTTTTTTTCATTGATCTTACCCAGCAAAAACATTGTGTTATCGTGTGTGTCAGAGGGTCTTGGCGTTTTTTTTTTCATTGATCTTACACAACAAAAAAATCGTGTTGCCTTGCGTGTGAGAGAGTCTTGGCGTTTATTTTTTTTTCAATCTTCTTACACAACAACAATTTTTTTTCTCTCTTTTCATCACTGTTCAAGGGAATTCTTAACTGCTGGAACTGTAAGGAATAAAACATATGGGTGATGATGATATAACTTTCCCTTTTGCAACATTTTTGGGGTATTATTGTTCCATAAACTTCAAAAAGACAAATCGATATCTAATAAAGCTCAACAATCTCGGTAAAGGTGCCAAACATCACTCTCCTTTCACTTTTTAAGGTTGTTTAATGTCGAAATAAGTGCAGAGATTACTCTTATTTGGTTGTTGATCGTATCCCCTTGACACATCTCACTTATATACACAATATTTCCCCTCATCCGTTTTAGCATTTGTAATGTGTTTGGTGGTTTAAAATTTGGTACATATAATCATTTAAATGTTGTCCTAGGTCACGGACTGGAAGCACACCCCTTTTTTTCCTTTCTGCGATTGAACCGTTCACCCAACAAGCACACGTTTTTCTCTGTGATTAGAAGGTTTTCCCTCAACGTATTCCCTCCGTGGAAGGAGGAGGGATAGTACCACCATCTGTGCTCCATCAAGACTAGCAGCACGAATCTCTCCTCCTCGGCGTATATCTCAGCGATTTTACTTTAATAGGGGGTTGTGTATCCCCTTTTGTAGTTGTGCCTTCTCTAGTTTTTAGCTCTTCCTTTTTGGTCGAGGTTACCCAACGCTTTTTCCTATTCAGGCATCTTACCTCTCATGTTGTGTAGGCTTGAGAGTCTAACCCGTGGACTCTCTTCTCTTTCTTGTTGCGTAGGGTTGAGTGAGATGTTAGAAATGGGTTTGCTTGAGGGAACGTAGTTTTTATGAGATCTTTAAATTGATTAATTAATGAATTTAGAGTATGATTCCTTTTGTTAATGAGTTCCTTAAAAATGATTTAGTTAATAGATGTCAGGGTATGATTCCTTTTTCTTTAATGAGTTCTTTAAATTAGTTAATTAATAGATATTAGAGTACCAATCCTTTTGTTTTAATGAGTTCCTTAAAAATGATTTAATTAATAGATGTTATAGTATGATTCCATTGTTTTAATGAGTTCCTTAAAAATGATTTAATTAATAGATGTTCGAGTATGATTCCATTGTTTTTCATGAGTTCCTTAAAAATGATTTAATTGATATATGTTAGAGTGTGACTCGATTTGTTTTTAAATAGTTCTATTAAATGATTTAATTAATGGTTAATTAGGTAGGATTCCATTGTTTTCCTTAAATGATTTAATGATGGATACCTTTCTGCTGGTTAGATCTTAGAGTTTGAGTAATGAAAAAAAAATGAATAGGTTTACCTTGCGTCATTCAATTAGCTGTGATTGATATTAGAATGTCTTTGTTCATAGATTCCATATAATGTATGATAGTTATAGATTTTTAGACTTCTTGCGATTATGGGTGTTATATCATGTATGATGCTTAGAAATTATTTATCTTGTACCTTGGATTAGTTGATGAATAGGTGTTGGGATTTCTTACGCCATGGACTAAGTTGATGCATAAATGTTTACGCCTTAGTTATCTAACACGTTGGTCACAATGTTACTATATGATTCCTGGTAAATGATTAATTGCATGCAATCATTGATAAAAGAATTGTGTTAGTCTGACAATTAGATCATGTGCATACTTTGAAAATGAGGTTGATTATTGTGAATTTGGTGATTGTTTCAATCGCGCGCCTGGAAGTTACGTAGATATTCTTTTTGTCTTAAAAATTAAAAATAAGTTGACTACCTTGTGCCTTGGCATATGTCGCTCCTTGATTGATTTTTTAATTAATTTCTCTTGCTCCATGGGAATTTTATGTTACATGTGTTGGTTTATTAGAATGTTATTGCGGCTTGATGATCGTTGATGATGTTATTTATATTATTCGGTTGGGACTTATTTATGTCGGGGGGGGGATGTAGACGCATTCTTGTTCGTCAGAACAGTCGCCAACCTTGAGACCTTAAATGGCTAAAATCAATTGGAACCTGGGCTTTAGCATTGCTTATGTGTCCCGGAGGTCCTAACCTTGCAGTGTCCTAACCTTGCAGTGTAGTTTGCGTGGGTTGTACATTATGTAATTCTTGTGATTATATTGATGATCATTATGTTTTTTTATGTTATCTTATGTTATCCTGGTGTCTCTGATGATTGTCCTTATGAGATGTGTTGAGCGTTTAAGATTCGTATTGTTATGCGTTGTCATTAATTCTATAATGCAATGATGTTGGGATGATGTTAATTATTGTGCTAATACATCGATATGCATGTCGTGGTTCATGGTGATGATGTTTCGACATTGTTTCGTATTTGATTATTAATGCATTATTATTATTTCATTAATTTATGTGATTGATGTTTCGATGATGTTGTTAATTAAGTGTGATGTGTATTTTCTAACGCAAAAGAAAAAAAAATTGCCTTTTATATGACACTTGTTTTCGTAACGATGAGGTCATTACATATGGTATCAAAGTGGGTTATCCCCTGTGACTTCGGAACATTATGGATTCCTATGTATCAACCCTTGATTATAATTTGTCACTAATTAATTTGAATTGTATTCGTGCAAGTAATCATGGTTAGAGGATGTCGTGGATACAGATGACATGGTGCTAAGGGAGGATACGTGATGCCTCGTATAGCATCCATGCTCGAGGTTTCTAACCCCCAAGGAGAAGAAAAATTTGTTGGAAAGGAAACAATAGATGTGGGGGATATGGTTGGGTTTATGAGGTCCTTTTAGAGGATGTTAGAGGAATTGATTAGCCATTTGGATAGATATGAGGCTAGGGCATCAATGCCCGCTGAGGGTCCACCGTGCACCCAAGCCGATACTGGTAGCGTTCACCGAGAACTTGAGAAGGTCAAGTTTTTCGAGTTCTTGGGTGCCACAGATGGTGCAGTCGTCGAGGCATGGTTGGATAATTTGGTGATGTGCTTTGCACTTCGCATCTATACCTCCAGCATGGAGGTTTTCTTGGCGGTATTTCAGTTGAAGGGGAGCACTCTTCTATGGTGGAAGATGCTCTTGCCACAACTAAACATGGTCGTCAAAGACGTGTCATGGGATCTGTTCGAGGAGCGGCTCTAGGAGAGGTATCTATTTGAGGAATTCATTGAACGTCAACTCAATGAGTTCAACGCCTTATGACAAGGCAGTCGTACGGGGCTCGAGTACGAGGCTTATTTCATGGAGTTACTTAGGTATGCTCCCCATATCAACACCCAGAAGCTCAAGGTCAACAAGTTCATGTTCGCCCTTAACGTCAGAATTTGTGCGAAAGTGATCATTTTAATGCCTTAGATGTTGCATGATGCAGTTCAGAAAACCCTCATAGTTGAGGAAGATCTCATCTGTGAGGGTCAGAGAAGGTATCTTGCGAGACCAATGGGATACGTGACATCTGGTCTGCAGCAACATCATACACCGGCTAGACATATATTAGGGCATAGCTGGACACCGAGAGGATACACGTTCATGACACCACAACAATTGATGCCTCAACAACGGAATCCCTACAGAGGACCACAACACCAAAAACAATGTCGACCGCAGTAAAAATAGTTCAGGCATGTTCAACAAAACATACCAGGGTTTTAGGCTTGTGGGCCATCAACTTCTACTTCGGGGACCAGGAGTATTGGATGGAAGACCAGATGCTAGACATGTTGATAGACACATTACCAACGTGAGTGTCTAGTTGAGAGGGCCAGAGCAGCAGGGACAACTATACCACCTATAGTACAATATTTGGACAAGGCCCACCAGATTCATGCAGTGGTGAATAACCGTCAAGCCGAGCACTATTCTACCATTATTGAGACATCAGGAACCATATCTGACCATACCTTTAGTATTTTAATAGATCCAAGTGCTACATAGATTTTTGTTTCTAGTGCAACTCTAAAAATAATTAAGGTAAAGGAAGTCAAACAGGAGGAGCTTAGCTATGTAGAAATGGCTTTGAGAGCCAAACAAAAGGTTGTAGGAAAGGTTATGGGTTGTATCCTTAACCTAGGAAATTTTGTCACGAAGGCCAACCTATACGTCATGATCTTAGGATCTTATGATGTCATGATCGGTATGGACTAGTTGGAATCACATGAGGTGATACTCAACTGTAAGATGAAATGGTTGAGTTTGGTTGATGATGAGGGATAAAGACATATGATTGTAGGAAGAAAGCAAGGAGTTTCCCTAAGTTTCATCTCTTCCCTACAACTACGGAAGAGCATGTGCAAGGGGTGCAAGCTATATGTGAGCCTTGTGTTGAACGAAAAGGGCATGGTAGAAGGACTATAAAACTTATGTTAGTATGATAATTTGCAGACATATTCCCAGAGGAGTTACTAGGGTTGTCACTTGAAAGGGAATTGGAATTTACCATTGACTTAAAACCTGGCACTGAACCGATAGAAAGAATGCTATATCGGATGTTGACCCCTGAGTTACAGGAGTTGCAAATGTAGCTGAAGGAGTTGTTGGACCTATGACTTATACGTCCAAGTGTGTCACCTTGGGCTGCACCTGTTATTTTCATATGGAAGAAGGATGAGTTGTGGAGACTCTGCATTGACTACCATCAATTGAACAAGGCAATGATCAAGAACTAGTATTTGTTTCCAATAATTGATGATCTGTTTGATCAAATGAAAGGCGCGACGATGTTTTTGAATATCGACTTGAGATCAGGGTATCACCAGTTACGGTTCAAGGAGAAAGACATTCCTAATACCTCATTCAAGATGAGGTTTGTACATTATGAGTTTATCATTTTACCGTTTGGACTGACAAACGCCCCAGGGGTATTCATGAGCTTGATCAATGGGGTGTTCCACAAATACTTCGACAAGTTTGTTCAAGTATTCATTGACAATATTTTGATATATTATTGAATGATGGAAGAACGTGAAAAACATTTGTGCTTGGTACTATAGTGTCTACGAGAGAACAAATTGTTTGGGAAACTGTTGAAGTGTTCTTTTCATCAATAGAAGATTCATTATTTAGGGAATGTCATCTCCGGGGAAGGTATCTGTAATGTCCCCAAGACCGAGCCCTTTATAAACCTGATGTATGAAACAAATTGTAAATATGTTCTATAGGCTGGTGAGCCAAGTTTTGAATAAGCTGTAGGCTTATGATTTTTGTGAGG
>ML784676.1:321764-332406 GCA_009831015.1 Picea engelmannii
CATGCCCATTAGAGTGCGATCCCTCGACTCCTTGGTTAACATCCTTTCCTTCTTGATCGTCTTCCATTTCAGGGATAGTTGGCATTCTTCCCCACTCCATACTTAGCGTTGATTGTCTGGAGTTTTGGCCTCTGTTGTATTCGGAACACACACTGTGCAATCCAATTCAAATTGTTAGGCCATTAAACTTCATGAATATCCCACACTATTCATAATTAATACGAACAAGAATAAAAGTTATTTCGGCTTCACAAGTTTTATGAGTTCTGTATGGCTCTGTGCTTTTCGGGTGTTCGAACTTTAATTCATTTATTTCGGAACTTCCAGTTTCAGAGTTTTGCAACTCCTGACGTCGAGGTTTACTATCCTCTCGGATTCCCGATCTCCGATATGCCTTAGCCCTTCAAGCTAAGCCCTAGCTGATGTGACCGTTGTCTCACGACCCAGGCCTTATCCCTTATCGGGGTTCGGGGTTTCGCAAATATAAATGCGCCAAACGCTTGACAGCGGAAATCCCGATTTCCCGATTTCCGATGGGCTTCGTCCGTGCTAGCCCTCCGGGCTATAGCCTCAGCATACAACCGCACTGTATGACCTCCACCCTACCCCGTCGGGTTTTCGGCAGTTTCAATATCATGCTCATACGCTCACGGGATCTCCGATGGGTCCCAATCGTTGACTGGTCAAACATGCCTTCCTCCTGTTGTTATAATTCCGCCACCTGTCCTCCTGACAGTTGGTGTGGCCCCACGCACCTAAGCCTTATCGGGAAATCGCGTATCGCGATTTTCCCATGCTCGAAACCTTTGCCTCTGGATTCTCCGATATCCTGATGCCCGATATCCAAGGCGCCTTTCACTTTAACACATCGCGGTTAAGTCAGGTCCATGTGACCTCTACCCCGTGACCATACTCAAAGCTCTCGTCGGGGTTTCGGGGTTCGAAGTTTCAAAGTGTATGAATCACTTGTCACCGGGGTTCCCGATTTCCCGATGAAATTCCAACACCGATGGGCTCACTCCTTGTCAGGACTTTCCCCGATGGTGCGGATCTCTGCCACGTGTCCACTAAATGAACGGTCCAGATTTCGTCGCGAAATCGCGGATCGCGATTCCGTGGAACAAGACCTCTATGCGTTCGAGAACTCCGATTCTCCGATTTCTGACTCTGCGGAATCTCCTGACACGTGTCCACCTTGGAATTCTACGTCTATGATCCCCCCCTCGGGTTTTCGAGAATCACTGGGTCTCAATTCTCTTTAGTTCGAATATCCCGACGCCTCTTCGACACTTCTCCTCTACCCATGAGGACTTAAGCCCCGCGCGACTTTCGTCAACTCAGACGGTTGGCGGTTAATCCCGTAGGGATCTGACGACTCACGCTTCTCCTGAGTTTAAACTCATGTGCAATATCAAGAGGTTTTAAACCTCGTGCACGTTCTCCAGATCTGGCGGTTGCAAGGGTTTGCTTTCCCTCCCGAACAGATCTGACGGTTATAACATCCTTGGTGTAGAAACCTGTCTCCCTATGGTCATAGACCATACCAGCTGCGGTTTCATAGTACCACTATACCTCCTGGGTTATAAACGTGGTCAAGCCACTACTTGACGCACTGGAACAAACAAATGTCCGAAATTGGCCATTCCAGGCCCAATTTCTCTTCACATTTTCGGTCCAAAGACCGCTCCACTGGCCCATCTAGGCTCAGTGTCGAAACCTTGGCTCTGATACCAATTTGTAGCATGCCAATTGCTCTGATACCAATTTGTAGCGTGCCAATTCACTACCCAGGTTCACCCAACCTCTCTCTTTACCATTCATTACATGGATTTAAAAGAAGCAAATGCATTTAACCAGAATTAAACACACTTAACAACTCAGAGTAAAATGTATGAGTACTGCTATAATTAATCATTCCATAGCATTTATCATTAATTCATTTACACAGCGGAAAACATGATACTAAACAGCACAGTCATGTCAAATGGGATAAACATAACTCAGATTACTTATCTTTTAATAGCTGGAGAAATCACCAACCAAGTGTAGGCCTTCCACGAACCTCCTAGCCTTAGACCACATTGTTCATCAGCTCAACAGTAGGTCACCCCCGAGCTGGGACTGAGCTCCACCCCCGGGCAAGGAATCTAGACTCAGGCTGAGGTTACAGGGAAGACAACACATTCACATTCACCAGGAAGTAGATCTCCCAAGAAACTCCCACGCTCACTTCCCACAGACCCGCATTCCCCACATGCCTGTTCCACCCCAGGAGAGTGCACCTTCTCTGTCACCTAGACAGTCCTTCGGCTGCCAGTCTCCCTTACCTTGGGTTACAGGAACAGACCGGACCGGAGTTCTCTGGGCTCTATGGTAGCTACAAGGTTTCTTCCAGGAGTTCTCTTCTCCCTCTGCGCACTCTCTCACCTGGAGGAGTCGCTTCACAGGCCAACAAGCGTCACGCATTCCAGCACTGCGTGGTCACAACAATCCACGCAAAACACAGACAAGTGCTTTCCAAAACGGTTCAGTTGTCACAGGATAATCTCAGGCATGATTTCAGAACAGACACTTCACACACAGGCTAACTCGGCTTTCCCAAACTACAAGATTCCTTCTCGAAATCCTCACAGGCTTCTCGCGAGCTGGAAATTACTCTCACAGGTTATCTCAGAAACAGACACAGACTCCACGGCTCCCAACAGAGGTTGTACACCGATATTCCACACAAAACATAGGCTTAACAGTCTCAGCGATGAATTAGGATATCCGGCAGAGGTCGTACCTTCCACGCACAGAGATTCGGGTTCGAATGGAGGAAGATCCCCCACCCACGGTTCAACTCGGCGCTTATAATTGCATGCACCAGGGTTGACACTTGTCACCCTGGGAACATGCGTTCCATCCGTACGCCCTTCTCCCACCACTTGGGAAATCACGAGTCCTTCCAAAGGACTTAGGTTAAAATAATGTGCACATGGATTTTTAGGAATAATAATAAAATATTATTCCATGCCTAAGCCCCCTAGGCTTAGCCCCTACGCTCCTTACTCAGCCCCTTTCCCACCTTCCAGCCCCTATTTCCTTGCCCCTTCTGTGGACGCTCAGTCCCCCATCACTCTTTCATCATGGACGGTCTGCACTGGCGGTGTTTATATTTTATTAATTGACCTTCATACATACAAGTACATCAACAGGCTCCTGGCCTTCAACACTTAGGCTCCCTGGCCTCACAAAAATCATAAGCCTACAGCTTATTCAAAACTTGGCTCACCAGCCTATAGAACATATTTACAATTTGTTTCATACATCAGGTTTATAAAGGGCTCGGTCTTGGGGACATTACAGATACCTTCCCCGGAGATGACATTCCCTAAATAATGAATCTTCTATTGATGAAAAGAACACTTCAACAGTTTCCCAAACAATTTGTTCTCTCGTAGACACTATAGTACCAAGCACAAATGTTTTTCACGTTCTTCCATCATTCAATAATATATCAAAATATTGTCAATGAATACTTGAACAAACTTGTCGAAGTATTTGTGGAACACCCCATTGATCAAGCTCATGAATACCCCTGGGGCGTTTGTCAGTCCAAACGGTAAAATGATAAACTCATAATGTACAAACCTCATCTTGAATGAGGTATTAGGAATGTCTTTCTCCTTGAACCGTAACTGGT
Source organism: Picea engelmannii (assembly GCA_009831015.1). NCBI lineage: Eukaryota > Viridiplantae > Streptophyta > Pinopsida > Pinales > Pinaceae > Picea > Picea engelmannii. The sequence continues at coordinate 325,450 of ML784676.1, forward strand.
GATACCCTGATCTCAAGTCGATATTCAAAAACATCGTCGCGCCTTTCATTTGATCAAACAGATCATCAATTATTGGAAACAAATACTAGTTCTTGATCATTGCCTTGTTCAATTGATGGTAGTCAATGCAGAGTCTCCACAACTCATCCTTCTTCCATATGAAAATAACAGGTGCAGCCCAAGGTGACACACTTGGACGTATAAGTCATAGGTCCAACAACTCCTTCAGCTACATTTGCAACTCCTGTAACTCAGGGGTCAACATCCGATATAGCATTCTTTCTATCGGTTCAGTGCCAGGTTTTAAGTCAATGGTAAATTCCAATTCCCTTTCAAGTGACAACCCTAGTAACTCCTCTGGGAATATGTCTGCAAATTATCATACTAACATAAGTTTTATAGTCCTTCTACCATGCCCTTTTCGTTCAACACAAGGCTCACATATAGCTTGCACCCCTTGCACATGCTCTTCCGTAGTTGTAGGGAAGAGATGAAACTTAGGGAAACTCCTTGCTTTCTTCCTACAATCATATGTCTTTATCCCTCATCATCAACCAAACTCAACCATTTCATCTTACAGTTGAGTATCACCTCATGTGATTCCAACTAGTCCATACCGATCATGACATCATAAGATCCTAAGATCATGACGTATAGGTTGGCCTTCGTGACAAAATTTCCTAGGTTAAGGATACAACCCATAACCTTTCCTACAACCTTTTGTTTGGCTCTCAAAGCCATTTCTACATAGCTAAGCTCCTCCTGTTTGACTTCCTTTACCTTAATTATTTTTAGAGTTGCACTAGAAACAAAAATCTATGTAGCACTTGGATCTATTAAAATACTAAAGGTATGGTCAGATATGGTTCCTGATGTCTCAATAATGGTAGAATAGTGCTCGGCTTGACGGTTATTCACCACTGCATGAATCTGGTGGGCCTTGTCCAAATATTGTACTATAGGTGGTATAGTTGTCCCTGCTGCTCTGGCCCTCTCAACTAGACACTCACGTTGGTAATGTGTCTATCAACATGTCTAGCATCTGGTCTTCCATCCAATACTCCTGGTCCCCGAAGTAGAAGTTGATGGCCCACAAGCCTAAAACCCTGGTATGTTTTGTTGAACATGCCTGAACTATTTTTACTGCGGTCGACATTGTTTTTGGTGTTGTGGTCCTCTGTAGGGATTCCGTTGTTGAGGCATCAATTGTTGTGGTGTCATGAACGTGTATCCTCTCGGTGTCCAGCTATGCCCTAATATATGTCTAGCCGGTGTATGATGTTGCTGCAGACCAGATGTCACGTATCCCATTGGTCTCGCAAGATACCTTCTCTGACCCTCACAGATGAGATCTTCCTCAACTATGAGGGTTTTCTGAACTGCATCATGCAACATCTAAGGCATTAAAATGATCACTTTCGCACAAATTCTGACGTTAAGGGCGAACATGAACTTGTTGACCTTGAGCTTCTGGGTGTTGATATGGGGAGCATACCTAAGTAACTCCATGAAATAAGCCTCGTACTCGAGCCCCGTACGACTGCCTTGTCATAAGGCGTTGAACTCATTGAGTTGACGTTCAATGAATTCCTCAAATAGATACCTCTCCTAGAGCCGCTCCTCGAACAGATCCCATGACACGTCTTTGACGACCATGTTTAGTTGTGGCAAGAGCATCTTCCACCATAGAAGAGTGCTCCCCTTCAACTGAAATACCGCCAAGAAAACCTCCATGCTGGAGGTATAGATGCGAAGTGCAAAGCACATCACCAAATTATCCAACCATGCCTCGACGACTGCACCATCTGTGGCACCCAAGAACTCGAAAAACTTGACCTTCTCAAGTTCTCGGTGAACGCTACCAGTATCGGCTTGGGTGCACGGTGGACCCTCAGCGGGCATTGATGCCCTAGCCTCATATCTATCCAAATGGCTAATCAATTCCTCTAACATCCTCTAAAAGGACCTCATAAACCCAACCATATCCCCCACATCTATTGTTTCCTTTCCAACAAATTTTTCTTCTCCTTGGGGGTTAGAAACCTCGAGCATGGATGCTATACGAGGCATCACGTATCCTCCCTTAGCACCATGTCATCTGTATCCACGACATCCTCTAACCATGATTACTTGCACGAATACAATTCAAATTAATTAGTGACAAATTATAATCAAGGGTTGATACATAGGAATCCATAATGTTCCGAAGTCACAGGGGATAACCCACTTTGATACCATATGTAATGACCTCATCGTTACGAAAACAAGTGTCATATAAAAGGCAATTTTTTTTTCTTTTGCGTTAGAAAATACACATCACACTTAATTAACAACATCATCGAAACATCAATCACATAAATTAATGAAATAATAATAATGCATTAATAATCAAATACGAAACAATGTCGAAACATCATCACCATGAACCACGACATGCATATCGATGTATTAGCACAATAATTAACATCATCCCAACATCATTGCATTATAGAATTAATGACAACGCATAACAATACGAATCTTAAACGCTCAACACATCTCATAAGGACAATCATCAGAGACACCAGGATAACATAAGATAACATAAAAAAACATAATGATCATCAATATAATCACAAGAATTACATAATGTACAACCCACGCAAACTACACTGCAAGGTTAGGACACTGCAAGGTTAGGACCTCCGGGACACATAAGCAATGCTAAAGCCCAGGTTCCAATTGATTTTAGCCATTTAAGGTCTCAAGGTTGGCGACTGTTCTGACGAACAAGAATGCGTCTACATCCCCCCCCCGACATAAATAAGTCCCAACCGAATAATATAAATAACATCATCAACGATCATCAAGCCGCAATAACATTCTAATAAACCAACACATGTAACATAAAATTCCCATGGAGCAAGAGAAATTAATTAAAAAATCAATCAAGGAGCGACATATGCCAAGGCACAAGGTAGTCAACTTATTTTTAATTTTTAAGACAAAAAGAATATCTACGTAACTTCCAGGCGCGCGATTGAAACAATCACCAAATTCACAATAATCAACCTCATTTTCAAAGTATGCACATGATCTAATTGTCAGACTAACACAATTCTTTTATCAATGATTGCATGCAATTAATCATTTACCAGGAATCATATAGTAACATTGTGACCAACGTGTTAGATAACTAAGGCGTAAACATTTATGCATCAACTTAGTCCATGGCGTAAGAAATCCCAACACCTATTCATCAACTAATCCAAGGTACAAGATAAATAATTTCTAAGCATCATACATGATATAACACCCATAATCGCAAGAAGTCTAAAAATCTATAACTATCATACATTATATGGAATCTATGAACAAAGACATTCTAATATCAATCACAGCTAATTGAATGACGCAAGGTAAACCTATTCATTTTTTTTTCATTACTCAAACTCTAAGATCTAACCAGCAGAAAGGTATCCATCATTAAATCATTTAAGGAAAACAATGGAATCCTACCTAATTAACCATTAATTAAATCATTTAATAGAACTATTTAAAAACAAATCGAGTCACACTCTAACATATATCAATTAAATCATTTTTAAGGAACTCATGAAAAACAATGGAATCATACTCGAACATCTATTAATTAAATCATTTTTAAGGAACTCATTAAAACAATGGAATCATACTATAACATCTATTAATTAAATCATTTTTAAGGAACTCATTAAAACAAAAGGATTGGTACTCTAATATCTATTAATTAACTAATTTAAAGAACTCATTAAAGAAAAAGGAATCATACCCTGACATCTATTAACTAAATCATTTTTAAGGAACTCATTAACAAAAGGAATCATACTCTAAATTCATTAATTAATCAATTTAAAGATCTCATAAAAACTACGTTCCCTCAAGCAAACCCATTTCTAACATCTCACTCAACCCTACGCAACAAGAAAGAGAAGAGAGTCCACGGGTTAGACTCTCAAGCCTACACAACATGAGAGGTAAGATGCCTGAATAGGAAAAAGCGTTGGGTAACCTCGACCAAAAAGGAAGAGCTAAAAACTAGAGAAGGCACAACTACAAAAGGGGATACACAACCCCCTATTAAAGTAAAATCGCTGAGATATACGCCGAGGAGGAGAGATTCGTGCTGCTAGTCTTGATGGAGCACAGATGGTGGTACTATCCCTCCTCCTTCCACGGAGGGAATACGTTGAGGGAAAACCTTCTAATCACAGAGAAAAACGTGTGCTTGTTGGGTGAACGGTTCAATCGCAGAAAGGAAAAAAAGGGGTGTGCTTCCAGTCCGTGACCTAGGACAACATTTAAATGATTATATGTACCAAATTTTAAACCACCAAACACATTACAAATGCTAAAACGGATGAGGGGAAATATTGTGTATATAAGTGAGATGTGTCAAGGGGATACGATCAACAACCAAATAAGAGTAATCTCTGCACTTATTTCGACATTAAACAACCTTAAAAAGTGAAAGGAGAGTGATGTTTGGCACCTTTACCGAGATTGTTGAGCTTTATTAGATATCGATTTGTCTTTTTGAAGTTTATGGAACAATAATACCCCAAAAATGTTGCAAAAGGGAAAGTTATATCATCATCACCCATATGTTTTATTCCTTACAGTTCCAGCAGTTAAGAATTCCCTTGAACAGTGATGAAAAGAGAGAAAAAAAATTGTTGTTGTGTAAGAAGATTGAAAAAAAAATAAACGCCAAGACTCTCTCACACGCAAGGCAACACGATTTTTTTGTTGTGTAAGATCAATGAAAAAAAAAACGCCAAGACCCTCTGACACACACGATAACACAATGTTTTTGCTGGGTAAGATCAATGAAAAAAAAAACACCAACTCTCTCACACGCAAGGCAACACGATTTTTTGTTGTGTAAGATCAATGAAAGACAAAAATAGCAAGACTCTCTCACATGCAAGGAAACATGATTCTTTTTGCTCAGTAAGATCAATGAAAAACAAAAACGCCAAGGCTCTCTCACATGCAGGGAAACACGATTTTTTTTTTGAGAGAGCGAGATCTCAACAAAGGAAAACGCAGGGAAGGCAACATAAAAACACAGAGACAAAAATTGCAGAGATAAACAAAAACGTAGAGTTACCTGCAATTTCATGGAGCAAAATGCATGTAAATCGCATGATAATCACTAGGCAAAATTAAGAAGGTGCAAAGATATATAACTAGTACAGCCACATAATTGTGGCTGAGCAAACCCCGAAAGGTTGATAAGATGAAAAGAATCATTAAAAGAATATATTAAATTTTTATTATTGATTAACAAATAAAAGGTTGGGCTTCATTTATCTCGTGTTAATATTTTAATTTCTGTTAAGTTAGCTATCAAAGTAATTTTTAAATATGATTAGGTAAATGTAAAAAAATATATTTTAATTTCTGCTAATCACTTAGGTGGCAATCAGTTAGCTATCAAAGTAATTTTTAAATATGATTACGTAAATGTAAAAAAGTAAACACATAAACGATGTCTTTATAATAGCTAGGAAGTTAATGATTGAAATCACAACCATTTATTTTGTGTGACTACTAAGAATATTCCAACCATATTTAATCATGTCCATAGAAAACTTATTAAGCACTAAACCCCGATTAAATCTGCCCATTGTGAATAGGTGTACTCCTTTCGGCGTAAAAATAATCCATGGTGCAAAGATAGAATTTGAGTTTTACAAGTTGAGAAAAGAAGAGGTAAAATATCCAAGAAGAGAGACTAATAAATACACAACGATCTTGAGGGAAAACACAAGTTTTTAAATTAAACCACGTACCTCTTCATTATCAGATCAACAAAATAAGTGCATACACATCCAGCTTCATGGCTCCATTACAATTTCCATCAACGTAGAAGTCCACATACAATTTTTAAACTACTTTCAAATGCAAATTTAACATGCCTACCGTAACCGTTGGATGGATGTATTGATTATATTCAGCTGTTGGCAAACCTCCTTTCTCTCACTTGCTAATCATCGAGACCTCACCGGTACCTCCTGGCCAATGCTAGGGGTACTTTTCTTCACCCTGAGCCCCTCGAACCGCAAAGGTGCCACGCACACAAACCAAAGAAAAGCTATCTCCTAGCTTTCCTCGCAAGGTCGAGCTACCACTCTCTATTCGAGCTACTACTCTCTATTCGAGTTGGGTATGAAAACTCCCACAAGAAAAATCAGTCAATAAAAATCTGTCATCATAACCTTACGCCTACCAGTTGTGATCATTTTCTCATATCCCCCATTACTTTTATAGATTTCTTCTTAGTGACACTTTCCAATTGCACGTTAAATTTGTTTTATTAAAAATTAATTAGGAAAAAAAACTCACCCCCGTACACTTGTCACCCGATCCCCTAGTTGAACCAGAAATTCATTTAATTAATTAAATTAATTTTCCAATTTCCCTCACCCATCTAAATGCATTCCTAAAAACGCACCTTGTTATCCCTTTATTCCTTCAATTTTTTTTAATGACTAACGCCTTTATTAAATCTTAGTTGAGTTCTAATTAGGAAAGTTTATTAAATCGTAGTTGAGTTCTAATTAGGAAAGCTCTCCACAGTAGATTCCTTTCTATGTTCCACATTCCTTGTTGCATTTAACTTCCCCTTTTTTTCTAAGTTCTAATTTAACAAGTTTTATACATAACCAACAATTAATTTTCGATAATTTATTTCTCTTTAAATTCTAATTTTTTATTTTTTTTCTTCATCCCCCCTTTATTATTTTCTTAATTAATTTATAGTCATCATATCCTACTTAGACCTAGGCTTAGAAATTTTTAAGGGAATTTTTTTATAATTAACATGCTTTACTCATACAACATTTATTTTAAGGTTGACCACGTCAAAATAAAATATTGTTTTCTAGGCACCTAACTTCATTGACTCACTAATGTTAAAAATCGTGACGTGCC
>ML784677.1:0-20688 GCA_009831015.1 Picea engelmannii
ATATTTCTTGTCCTTTGCTGCATCAAAACCAGGCCATGTTATCAGCAAAATGAAATAGAATCATATAGATGATGAACAACCTGACGAGGTTTATTACAAAGCAGAATATGTGATTAGGGAGTTTCCTTGTAATAACCATTGTCGGTAACATATCCTGCGTTGCCGACGCCAGAGCCGGCTTCGTAACCATTACCGTTACCAGAACCGGTGACATAGCCACCCCCATAACCTGAACTGTAGGCGCCATTGTTTGCCGATCGTCCACCGTAGCCTGAGGCGTATTGATCACCACCTTGCCCATAGCCACCATTAGAGCCATGCCACTCGGAGCCAGAACCAGACCCAGAGCCCGAACCATAAGCTGCACCACGGTAGCTAGAACCCGCTGCATTACCAGCGCGATTGCGAGAACTGTCTTTGTATTTGGCACCCGCGTCGTCCCCGGCACTGTTTTGTGAATAGTATTCACCAGCTCTACCAGAACCGGAACGGTAGCCGCTCCCGGCTTCTCCATAGCCGGCTCCACTGCCAGAACCAGTGTGGTAAGCCTCGCTGTCGCCATATCCATATCCATTACCGTTTCCCTGACCTCGATAGGAAACGTAGCCATTGCCCGAACCGACTCCGTAAGCGTTATTTACACCGCTGCTGGCGTAGGATTCTCCATACCCGGCGGTATTTGATCCGCCATTGCGGTTGTCGTAGGCAGGCTCGTTGTTAAAGAACCTGCTCTCCCTCGCCTCCATGTTACAGAGAAACAGACTCAAGGCAAGCACATATATGCACAGAACTTTAGTTATGCTAGGCGCCATTATCGATTATATCTTCGATATTGAGCTCAGGCGAAACTAGATTAGCTCTTGAAAAGATGAGAACACGGGATGGAGAGAAAGCAAAGGTTTCGTATTTATAGATAGAAGTTTCTTTCTGCTTTTACGGTTGATATCATGAATTCTTTATCGGATTCTTTACATACTGGGCTCCCACATGCCTGCGGGTCTCCCATGCCCTACCCCACCTGCTAAAGTTGGTTTGCATTCTTTTTTCTTGAAACGCCCATATCTCTAGTTGCTCTCTTTCTATCCATTCAACTTCAGTTTATACAAGATATTAATATGGCTAGGTTTAGAAATGGGTGTGGATGTGGAGGTTTCAGCCATCAGGGCCGCAGAGTGGGTTATGTCGATAACCCAACCTTGCAAAATCCATGATGAAGCGCCCTTCTGTCTCATAATGTAGTCCTGGTGCACTGGTACTGTTGGCCATACACATGTAGTCCTGGTGCACTGGTACTGTTGGCCATACACCGAACGAAGAGTTTTTGACCTGATGTACATCGCATGAATTATATTTTTCTTTTATCAGCATTTAAAACCATCTGCTTGATGCAGCCGCCGCTGGTATTGTCGTGCTCTTTAATCTAAGGAACTTCGGGTTCCTCGTGGAATTCAGCTGTGACTATTGACAAAAGTCTGTCATTTCACCAAACGCTATTTAGATTAAAGAGTAGTTTAAACGTTTTATTTTTTTGTTTTTTTATGGTTTGATTTTGTTCGAAATTTGGTGATGAATGGTTGGATCTGTAGATTTGAGTGGTTAAGTTTGTATAATCTGAGTGTTTTACTCGTTTTTCAGTAGGCTGAATCCATTTATGCATTCAGAAAGACAATTTAAACAACAAAAAATAGAGATTTTGTCCAAATTTACCATCGCCAATTCTTACGAAAAAACCCAAAAGGTAAAAAGTTCAATTAACCCCTACATGAAAATATTAATATGATGTTAGTAAACACTGGATTAAATTCTCTGTTGGTGACCGGCCATGCCTGTATTGACATGTGGTATATTATTGAAAAATCTTGCTGGATAAACAATAGATTTTTTATAATATACTAAGACTACTGTTTTGAATAGATTTATATATGCAACTTGAATACACCTAATGATTAAAAACTTATGTGAATATTTTCTACCTCGTTTTTTATAAACACAAAGCTAACATAACGCTAAGTAAAAGAGACAAGGTTAAACAGGGTGCTGTTGTGCAGAGCAGCAGAAACATTTGGAACGCAAATATGTTCCATAGAGTCTGTATAATCGCCGGGTCTACCAAAAACAAATGATTAATTTCAGGGGAAGTTGGGAATAGTTGCTTGCCAAAGTCCATCATTCAGAAGCTTGCGGGCCTATGGTCCTGGGTATGGATTTCATACAAACTTCCTGACAACCCACCAATTACGTTATACGCGCCATCCTTTTCTCCGATGTCATGTCAATCTTTAAACCAACAAGTCGGTCCATTGGATTCTCTTCCTAGAATTGTAGATTTGTAGATTTTTGAAATGATTTGACCTACTATATTACTATATTGGAATTTGGTACGTGTGTTTTTAATTAATATTTGTATTGTAATATTTTATTGGTATGTTTTTTTAATTGAGATTTATATATAAAACAATAAAATTTTAAAAAATTATTAATTATAATTTTTTAAATTATTATATGATGATAATGAGGATGTTGATTAAAGTTCATTAAGATGGAATTGGTTTATTGAACTTTAAGATGGTAAGAGATTACTTGTAATTTTTTAGAATTTTGGTTGGGCTATCAAAGAGAGCGACCATCTCCCTTTGCATAGTTGTTTCTATTGTAAACTTCTCTGGTGAGTCCAACTTAAGAGGGCATCTTCTACATCTTCTAATAAATAATTAGCATGATTTTTCCTTCAGGTAGTTAACTAAATAAAAAGTGAAACAACACTTGTCACTGAGAAATAAAGCAACAAGTTTCTTATTGTTGTTGCATTTTAAATTTTGCACATAGAATTGTGGATCAATTGGTATCAGAGTCTGGATCCAAGCCAACTTATGCTCAGCCATGAAATTTAGAAGAGAGATCATCCAACAATTTTTTTTTGTTCTCAGAGCCAAATGTCCTTCTCAGGACTTCCAGTGCGCCCTCCTTAGGGCTTCAAACATGTTCATCTTTCACCATTCTCCAATATCCAGTGACATATCGACATTCGTGGTGAATGAAAACTATGCCGCCACGAAGAAATCCATCTACAGAGGATTTTGCATCCACTTCCAAACTCCAATTCAGGATTTAACGATGGCTCTCCAGGAGCGACTATGTTTGCAACAACGCAGAGCTCCAACATCCATGCAGCTTGATGCACGCTTCCAATTACCAAATTTTCTGAGCCAAATGAATGGTGAGAATGTCAACTCTTGGATTCACAATCTTTCCACATACTTTTGTACATGTCTTGAGATTACAAAAGACATGAAGCTTCAGATGGTCGATCTGCAACTCAAGGGAATTGTGCATACATGGTGGGACACTCAACTGGAGATGTATTCATGGGTCATGGATAGAGATCACCTGGTCGAGACACAGACACCACACATTACAAGGTGGGATGGATTCTTCCAGGCTCTCAGAGAGCACTTTTACCCACAAGGATATCGCCAAAACCTCCTCGTCAAATGGTTGCCGCTCAGACAACTAGCCAATCAGTCTGTACAGGGATACATCGACATCTTCTACAAACTACGCATCCAATTCCACATCACCGATCCGAAAGAGGTATTGATTCTCAAGTTCAATTCTGGCTTATTTCTAAGCATCTATCATGAAGTTGATTTGTTTGAGAGTTCTTCCTTAGACAAGGCCTTTCTTCGGGCCTTGATTGTCAAGCACAAAGTGGCTCCTCGAATCTTCTCACCCCAACCCGGATATGACCCTTCTACTACTATCCCTTCTCAGGTTACTCCTACCACCACCTCCACACCTCGAATGACGCAGTGGTGTACCTTCCACAAAACCAACTCGCATGCTTTTGCCGACTATTAAGCACTTCAGAACCTTCGCCCCAACAAAACTCTTTTTTTAGAGGTCACTCAATCTGATTCCCCTAACCCTCCTGAAGTCATTTCTCTCAAAATTCCTATAGAATTTCACCCATCTCTAATTCTGATGATCACTAATGATCACGACACATATCTTGTGCCCCTATTTACCCACAATTGTCAAATCAAGCACAAATTGGCTACTCTCATCCTAGACAATGGAAGCCAAAAGAACCTCATCTCCTAGTACTTAGTCCAACACCTACAACTTGCAACTACTCCACACCCTAAACCATATCAACTCAGATGGGTACAAAAGAAAAGCATGTGCCTCACTGTCTCTTAGAGATGTGCGGTGACCTTCATTATTGGCCCCTTCTGGAATATTGTGGTGTGTGATGTTTCTCCTTTAGATTGTGCTCACATGTTACTTGGACTCCCCTACCAACATGTATGGAATGTTGCTTATCATTATAAATTCCATAAATACCACCTGCAACATGAGGGCACACCTATGTTCTCACCTCCTCTACCCCTCACTCCACACAACCTCTAACCAAACAAGAAATTGTTAAGCAAGTAAGTATAAACAAATATTTTTCCTTGTGTTTGGTTTTCCCCATTAAACTAGATCATCTGACTAACCCAACACCTCAGGACATGGCTCCCCCACTTCCAAAAGTTGCCAATGCATTTCCCCAACCCACGTGACTACCCTCGTCTTGCTCTATTGAGCACACCATTGATCTCATTTCAGAAGCCTCTTTTTCCAATTCCCCTTCATACCTCCTCACTCTGCAAGAGGTTGATGTGATAACACACCAACCTGACCAAATTTTGAATTCAGGCCCTACTCCACCTTCATCTTTTCCTTGTGCATCTCCAACATTTCTTATGTCAAAATAGGTTTTTGTTCTAGCAGTCTCCGCCAACAGGTTATGTACTCCAACACAAGTGCCATCATATTATAATACTTTTCTTGGCAGTTCCTGTTTTTGCAAACATATTATTGAGAAAGCTTCACCCCAACAAAATTCTTACAAATGCAGTATAACGAGACAAAATCATCTACAAAGGCATCCCTTCTTAGTTGGAGCAGTTAATCAGACAGGGTGTATTAGACACACCCGTTGTTCTTCCAGGGATCTTGTATTTAAGGGAAATTTTGAGGTAGATAATGAAGTGTTGGTTGATCAGTAATAAGTGGGGTCTTCACATCACCAACAAGAAAAACACTCAACATAGTTTTATACCCATACTTTCACTCAATTCCATCTTCAGTTAGTCAATGCATTACCAACTACATTAAAGTGTGCACAACATAGGCCTCATAAAATTCACATGCCATTGTTCTTTCACGTGGAAGCTCATGTGTCGTTATTGCAAGACAAGCACCGATTCAAAGGAAAATATTATCAGATGCACCCACTCAGATATGATCCCGACATAGTTCAAGAAATCATTGGAGAGAATGCACTGCAAATTTCCTCATTTGTTGGCAGAAGCAAGGACGCTTCGGGATCTAAACAAGGAGAAATTGAGCCACCAAAGAGGGCACCCATCTCCCTTTGCATAGTTGTTTCTATTGTAAACTGTCATCGCCAATCTAACTGAGAAGGGAATCTTCTAATAAATAATTAGCATGATTTTTCCATCAGGCGATTAACTAAATAAAAAGCGAAACAACGCTTGTCAGTTAGAAATAAAGAAACAAGTTTCTTATTGATGTTGTAAAAAACAATCCCTCAGTCTGATAAAAAGGTTTTCTTCTCGCTGAAAAAAGAATAGATTATCATTTATTTCTCAATTCCAATATCATTCTCTTTCATTCTCTGTCTATTTTGTATTGTGCACCGTTTTATTCTCGTGTCAATCTATTTTGTTGTTGCATTTTAAAATTTGCACATAGAATTTTGGATCATTGGTTATGTGCTCGAAAAACATTAAGAGAAGCTATCCAAGATCACCATAGTTTTGTTGATTTAAAAGGTTACAAAGGTTGGTAGTGTGACAAATATTTTGAAATTGAGATCTAATATGGGTATAGGCTGGACAATCTAAGAGAAAGTATTTTTCATCTTCAACCTTTTTAGTGTCACAAAGGTGACACACTCTTTCATCCCATGGCATTTTAGGAATTGAACAATGCCCAATTTCACTATGGAGCTCGTGAGAATTTGTTCTTATCTTAGCAATGCTTATTTTATTTTTTTACACTTGTCAAAACACATAGATAATTTTGATCTTCTAAATTAGGGCTGATTACATCCTTATAATACCTTAATTTTCCTTTTTCCTCTAACTCTTTATCACACAACATTTTCTCCTTAAATTTTGATTTGATGATATTTTTAATAGTATCCTAATTCTACAAAATGGTGTTTTCCATGATTCCCCAACAACTTAGCCAAGAATTTGAATTTTATGTCATCCTCGCTTGAGTCGATGGTGGTTACAACTGGATTTTGAATAAATTTTATGAAGCCTATTGTCTTCCATGTTGTTTAACTTGTTCTTATACATTAGGTATCTAGTCATATCTGTTCTCTCAATGGGGGAAATTCTTTTGTCTAAGAGGAGGATGAGATAGGGCATATTTACTTTAATTATGAGATTATAGGTTATAAAATTCTTTTGTATTTTCTCTATCTTTCTCCAAGATTCATGAGAGATACTACATCACAAAAATTCACATCCATAGAGAATGATAGGCGTAAAAAGAGTCTCAAATATGACTTTCTTATTATCCCATATCCAAGGATTGATTGATTTACAATTGTTTTCAAGCCCATAATAAGCTTTAAATCCCCCAATAATTGTTTTCTCAATGCAATAATTCTAGTTGAGCTTGTAGTGAATGTTGGCGTGCAATTATAAGACCCCAAGTTTAAGTTATCTAACCAAAAAAAACCTTTAGACACCATCCTTTTCAACATCACTTGAATGCGAGTGAAGTCTCATCTGAGGCATCTATTGGGGCTACAGGAACCAAGCTTCTGTAGGAACGAGGGGATGGGATACAACCATTTTATTCATTCTTACTTATATACTCTATGTGCATTATCCTGTGTCTATTATTCCTTGGTTACTTAGTAATTGATGTTATGCATTACCATCGTGATTCATATTGCAACATAAACTATTCACCATAACATCCATAACTATTGTGCAATGATCATATAGTAAACAGATCTAGTCTAACCTGCATAAACCTACTATTCATAAACAATCACATGAATCACACTCATAGAGACATAGATTTATCGTGGTTCACCCAACTTTGGGCTATGTCCACAATGATTGGCTTCTTTTTTATGCTTTCTATAATCAGCCCAGGATTGTGCATTGCGCTTACAATAGATATATAAGGATATCATTCCCCATCTTTCCTAGCCTCTTTGTCATTCAAGCCTCTCCCTGTGAAAATCTCCCTAAACCTTCAGACATAGACTTTTTCTCACTCTCTCTCTCTCTATCCTCTCAACAACTTCCGACCTTCAACCCAACTTCAACAACAACAACAACACCAATCTATTCTACCCGACCCATTACATATTTATACATGGAATCTAGGGCTCAAACCCCTACTTGTTTATCCCCAAAACCCAATTACAATTCATTCTATCTCATTAGAACTCATATTGACTCGTTGTTCGGGCGTGCTTCTCCCATATTTGACCTGCATGCTACTTTTCCATTCCCGACTTTTGTTCTTCCTTCTTTTGTGCATCTCTCTACTTTTGCATGTTGAACTGTTATCCTTCCTTTTCACCCTCTTTATTTTTCTACTTTGTTCTCTTTCTTTATTCTCTTTCTTTTCCCTACCAAGTATGATTTTATTGCGCACTTCAATACTTAATGCGCCTTTACTGTGCACTCCACTTGTGTCTTCTCTTCTTTCTTCTATTGTTGTGCATCTCCTCCATACTTAGTATTTTCCTCAAAACTGCATCCAAAATGTTTATCCAACAGACCCCCAACACGAACCTGTGGTTTGTCCTGAGCCAGTTGAGCCTGTTGTTTCGTGCTCCTCCAAGCCTCCATGAACTTTTGCAGGGTTTCCTTCGCTATTGTGACTTATTTTGTGACTTCTACTTCTTTTCTCAAAATTTCCCACCAATGAAAGGAGCGGTGTTATAACGTACTCTACCGCTATGGATGGGTCGCGCCGCGCAAAAAAAATATCTTTATCAATTATGATACCATCTTAGTAACATACCTAACCTCCAACTAGGCAACAATACTTGCGGAATACACATAACACAAAAATTATGCTAACTAAAACCATTATTTTTCTGTTTTTCGTTTTCCTATAGCCTACAACCACACTTTATAACATATTTAGCTACAATAATAACCATGGATCTTATGCATTTGAATAATGATAATAATCAACATGAGATACAACTAAATTGTTCATTACAACAACATATAAGTCATTCTCATTCACGCAAGGTTCATACACATCAATAACACATGTAAATAAATTAGTACAAGATAAAACACTTATCTTAAAAAAACATCGTGCAACCAACTTCTTGGGAAGGATGCTCCACCCAATCGTAGATTGAATAAATCCAAATCTCAACAACCAATCACCCCTGAGATGAGGCTAGAAATCCAAAAAAGAGGGTGGTCTCTCACTCTCCACTCACAGCTCATAAATCTCTCAACCCAACTAATATTCTCCTACAACTATCCTGACTTATCCACCAGCTCCCTTTTGCTTGACCTTCCCAACCCAATGAATGTATCATTCGTTTATCAAGGTTATCCCAAGAAATGTACAATCTGTTTATCAAGGCTAACCCAAGGAATGAGCCATTCCTTTATCAAGGTCTCTCTGGCACAAGAAGCTAGGAATCTCTTAGTTGGGAATTCAAGAGAAAACAATTGCTAGGAAAACTATCAACAAACCAACAACAACACTTTTTGTTTTAATGAAAATCATGTAGGAGTTCACTCTTTCGTCCTGACAAACGGTCTCTTCAATTCTCCATCTCCAATTCGCTCCAATTACGCTCTAGACGTTTCCCTCCTTGGTTGCATTGACTTATGGTTTTGTTTATTCGCTTCCCATGCACAAGCTTGACCCCCCATGTTCCCAATAACTCCGGGATGTGACCATTTACACCCACCCTCATGCATCTATCCAATGATTGGATTTGGAAACACTCAATGAGAAAGATGTGACCACTCGCACCCACCCTCTTACATATATTCAATGATTGGGTTTGGGAACACTCAATCAAACATTAGAAGGTTCATGTACAATAGTCGATTCAGGAAAACGGGTTAAATATATAAAATTGGTAAATTCCCCCTTGGACCCCTCTTGGCCATTATCCTAGACACTCCCCTCTCTTGTGGATTAATCAATCCCCATCTCTTTTCCATGTCCCCTTAGCAGTTGGCATAACATTTTTATTATTAAAACAAAGAAATACAATTTGCATATTACATCGCTTGGTCGTAGCCACATATTATATCTATATAATAATTAATTAAACTGAGGATTATAATGGGGATATTACATTCCCCCTCCCCTACAATTTTGTGTCGTCTTCAGTGCACTCTATGTCGATATACATATATGAAAATTTACATCACAATACTTTAGATCCTGCAATTTTTACAATTCGAGCAGCAGCTCAAACCAAAATCTCATGTTCCTATCAACTCGTCCATGCAATGAATGCACCATTCGTTTATTAGGGATACCCAAGGAATGTGCCATTTTTTTTTATCAAGTTTCCCAACGCAGTTGGAAAAGAATCTTAGATTGTGTTCTATAACTCTAGCTACTCAAAATGGAATCTTGCATTATGTATTCTTCAAAATTGTAAAAACATGATGGGTATTTTGCCCGCATGTTTTCTTCATTCTCCTAAGTAGCATCTTCAGGAACGTAGCATTTTCATTGAAACTTTACCAACCATATGGATTTTCTCCTGAGTACTTTTAATTTCCAGTCCAGGATGTGTACTGGTTCCACCTGAAAATCCCCTTCGTTCTCCACCTAGATCACATTCCAATAAATTAAATGATTAGCATCAGATACAGACTTTTTAAGTAATGATACACGAAATACATTATTCACTCTCATGGATGCAGGAAAAGATAACATGTATGCAACTGACCTTACATTTTCTAAGATTTCAAAAGGAACACAATATCTTGCTGCCAACTTCGGGAAGCTTCCTAATCTTAGTGAACTTCTATTTTCCTTTACTTTCAAAAACACATGTTATCCCACTTTAAAATATCTAAAAACTTTGTTTCTGTCTGCATAACTTTTATACCTATCCTGGGAAGCCTTCAAATTATGCTTAATCCTTTTCATTTGATATTCCATTTATTTTAGAAATTATGGCCCAACAACTGCTCTATCTATTAGATTATCCCAACTCATTGGGGTGTTACATTTCCTTCCATACAATGCCTCAAATGGACTCATTTTCAAGGAGGCCCGATACCCATTGTTGTAGGAAAATTCAGCTAAATGGATATAACCTTCCCACTTCTATGGTTGATCCATCACATACATTCTAAGCATGACCTCAATTATCCTGTTGGTCCTTTCTATTTTCCCATCAGACTCTGGATGATACGTTGTACTAAGATTTAAATTTGTCCTAAATCCTTTGAAAAATCCCTTCCAAAAAATGGAATCAAACTTTGGATCTCTATCTGAAGCTATTGCCTGAGGCACTCCATGCAACCTAACAATTTCTCTCATATAAACATCCACAATATTTGTTGCCTTCTGTGTAGTCTTTATTGGAATGAAATGTGCTACTATAGTCAACTTATCCACCACCACCATGATGGAATCATGTTGCTTCACTATTCTGGGTAGCTTAGTAATAAAATCAAATGAGGCAACTTCCCACTTCCATTCTGGAATGGTAAATGGTTGTAGCAAACTTGTTGGGTGTCTATGTTATGTCTTTACTTTTTGGCATTCTATACACCTAGATTTGTAATTAGCCACTTCTTTTTTCATTCATGGCAAAAAGGATTGTCTTCTTACTGCTGTAATTGTCTTCTGATATCTCGAGTGCCCGACATATGGCACATTGTGTATCTCCTTCAACACTGAATTTTCAACTCACTATAATTTGACACATACACCTTACCTTTGTACATGACAATTTCATCTTCTTTCAATTCATAATAATTATATTTCTGCTGAAACTTTCCTTGTTGTAATGTCTCTTTTATTTTTAAATAAAATTGATCTGAATTTTCTAAAGCAAAAAAAATTCTTTCATATTTGTCTCGTACATGCTAATGGTTGCAATATGCACTTCATGATCTCTCTTGTTGAGTTCATCGACCACTTGATTTTCCTTTCCCTTTATGTGCTTAATTTCAAAGTCATATTCACTCAGTAATTCCAACCATCTATTTTTCCTAGCATTTAGTGTTGGTCGTAAAAACAAATGCTTCAGACCACAATGGTCTGTCCTTAGCTCAAATTTATTACCCAGAAGGTAATGCCTCCATATTTTCAATGCATGTACAATCATTGCTAACTCCAAGTCATGGGTAGCATAATTATTCTCATGCTCTTTTAATTTTCGGGACTCATAGCATACCACATGATCCTTTTGACTAAGGACTCCACCAAGCCCTTCCTTACATGCATCGATGCACATAACAAAATATTTGTTTGGATCTGTAATATGAAAGATTGGAGCACTTGTCAATATTCTTTTCAACTGTTGAAAACTCTCTTCACACTTGGAATTCCATTCGAACTTCACACCCTTGTTTTGAAAATAAGTGATTGGATTTACAATCTTTGAAAAACATTTTATGAATCTTCGATCATAACCGACACGAACCATGAATGATATGAGCTCTTTCACATTATTTGGTGTTGGCTACCCTCTCAAGGCCTCTATCTTCTCAAGATACACTTATATCCCTGCTGCTGATATTATATGCCCCAAGTAGTGAATCTTCTTTTGATAAAATATGCACTTACTTAAGTTAGCAAATAATATGTGTTCTCTCAAAACTTGTAACACCATTCTTAAATGTTTCTCATGTTCCTCTTATGATTTGGAAGAGACGAGTATATCATCTAAGAACATAATAAAAAACTTGTCCAAGTACTCCCTAAATACTCCATTCATCAAACACATAAAAAATGTTGGGGAATTTGATAGTCTAAATGGCACTACTGTGAATTCATAATGCCCATATCTTGTTCTGAATGTTGTCTTCCTAATGTATTCTTCCCTTATCCTTACTTGATGATATTCTGATTTCAATTCAATCTTTGAAAATATTCTTGTGCCTTTCATCTGATCAAACAAATCATCAATTATGGGTAAAGGATACTTATTATGTATGATAACCCTATTAAGTTGTCTGAAATCAATACATAGCCATAAGGTTCCATCCTTCTTATTCATAAACAGAACTAGGGATCCCCTAGGTGACACACTTGGGTGTATATACCCCCTTTTTAATAATTCTTCAAGATGCATCTACAACTCCTTCAATTCTGGTATACCCATTATGCATGGTGTCTTAGACACTAGGGTAGTTCCTAGCACCAAATTGATAGAGAAATCAATGTCTCTCTTTGGTGGAAATCCTAGGACTTCCCTAAAAACATCTTTAAAACCCTTCAAGATTGGATGGTCTTCAATGCTTGCCACTTTATATTTGTTTGCCTCTTCCATATGGACTGCAAACAATTGACATCCCTTCCTGAAGCTCTTCTTCAATTTCATAGCTGAAATCGCTGTAACAACTACAACTCTTGGAATGCCTTGAATCTTTCCTTGCTTCCCTTCCTCATCAAGACATGTGATTTTCCTGTTGTAATAGTATAGGACAACATGATTCTTTTCCAACCAATCCATGCCAATTAGACAGTCATATGAACCCAATGGTATGATGTTTACAACTACCTTCGTGTTGAGTCCATTCATGTCTAATTGACAATATTTAACCAACTCATTGATCTTTGTCTTAGCCCTCGTGGCTAGTTGAAATAACCAAGATTTCTTATGCTTACTTATTTGAAATTGAAATATTTCAACAATGTTAGCATTTATGTAACTATGGCTATCTCCAGAATCAATTAAAGTTTCTATGGGATGGTTATCAATATTACCTTCCACTTCGATCATGGGGGATTGATATTCTACATGCTTGTTGCCCAAAGCTGCATAAATCATTGGCATACTTCCTCCCATGTCTTCCATTGTTTCAGCCTCCTGAATGTTGTGTACAATCTTCATTCTTTCTCCTTTATGAGGGTAGTCCCTATATAAGTGATTTCCCCCACACCCCCAA
Source organism: Picea engelmannii (assembly GCA_009831015.1). Classification (NCBI taxonomy): domain Eukaryota; kingdom Viridiplantae; phylum Streptophyta; class Pinopsida; order Pinales; family Pinaceae; genus Picea; species Picea engelmannii. The sequence continues at coordinate 13,173 of ML784677.1, forward strand.
CATTTAACAGGCTGCTAGCTTAGCCTTTTCCCAAATGAATCTACAATCTTTTGATCATTTTGGGCTGCCTAGCTTTGATTACTTGCTTGGGAGTTACTTCTGGAAAAAAAAAGGTGGCTTAAAACCTTTCTTCCTTTGATCCTTTTTCTATTTCATCTTGTCATTCCAAGCCTTTTGGAACACTGGCCTTCCTTTGCTTTGCTCATAAAGGTGATTTTCTCTCCTTATGGTTTCCTCCAAGGTCTTAGGGTGGTCATATTGAATCTTGTCACTATAGAAGGAGGGTAACCCACTTAGAAACCTTTGGATTTTAATGTTCTCATCCTTGATGAAGTCAACATACTTCAACAATTCGAAGAACCGATTCTCATATTCCTCCATTGTCATGGTTCCCAACTTGATTTCAAAGAAATATTTGATGTTTCTCTCATAGTGATCCTCAAAAGAATATTTCTCTTGGAAATATCCTTTGAATTGAATCCATGAGATTCTCTTCTCATCGAGGTTCTTGGCTTTTTTAAGTTGATCCCACCACATGGTTGCCTTTCCTTGCAAATGGTAGGTGGAAATATTAGCTTATACCTGGGATGGGTAGTCATGTAGCTGGAAATATTTCTTCATTTCCAAAAGCTAAGCCTCTGCCTGTTCTCATTTCCTGTTCTCACCATTGAAAGTATGTGGCTTGATTTTCTTTATTTTACCTTGCAAGATCTTTGCCTCGGGCCTTCTTCTTTTCCTCTGAACAAGAGACACACTTGGGATGCTTCCTAGTCTTGAACTTGCATGAGTTATTTTGGTTGACTTCCTTGGAGAATGATGGAGCCTGCTCATGCTTCTTGATTGCCTTTCATTTCCATGATCATCCCTTTTGTTGTGAGGTCTAGATGTTGATACTTTTCTAGCACTAGTTTCTTGCTTGGTGCCATAATCCTTGTTAACTTGCTTATGCAACATATTTAAACTTTGAAGTATCTCTTCTTGAGCCTTTATAATCCTTTCATTATCAGCCATGTAACTCTGCACTTCCATGTGTAGAATTTTCATAGTGACAGGTTGTTGCTTATCTCTTCTTCCATTTGACATTATTTAACCATTCCCCATGCTGATAGGAAAGCCTTTGAACTCTTCCCCATGGTTGTAAGACCCTTGAGCATATTCCATGAATTTAGTCCTCATATAAGAACCAAGTTTCTTTCTGTACCTCTAATTCTGCATGATTTGCAGCCAACAAAATTTGTTAGGCTAAAATAGTTAACAAGATCCATGAAATTATGTACAACTATTTTCCCATACTATATCATAATTCTTTCTTTCATAGGTTTGCTCGAAAAGTTTCAACTATTTTCCCATACTATATCATAATTATTTTTTTATCTATTCGGACTCACGAACTCGCGGACTTGCGGACTTGCAGAGTCACGAAAAACATAATTCTTCCTTTCATAAGTCCATCTGAAAAGTCTCAACACTTACTCATTTTTCCACTTCTTCGGACTCGCAGACTTGCACACTCACGAACTCTTATAACTTTTCTTTCATAAGTCCATCCAAAAAGTCTCAACACTTAGTCACTTTTTCACTTCTTCAAGCTCGTAGACTCTCGGGCTTGCGAAATCCAAAAATTGTAAATTTTGTTTCATAAGTCCATCCAAAAAATCTCAACACTTAGTCCTTTTTCCACTTCATCAAACTTGTGGACTCACAGACTCACACACTGACAATCTTGTAACTTTTATTTCATAAGTTCGTTCGAAAAGTCTCAACACTTAGTCATTTTTCGAAAACTTCGGACTTGCGCACTCACAGACTTACAAAATCGCAATCTTGTAAATTTTCTTTCATAAGTCCATCCCAAAAGTCTCAACACTTAGTCATTTTTCCACTTCCTCAGACTTGCGGAATCACAGACTCACAATCTTGTAACTTTTCTTTCATAATTTCATCCAAAACATCTCAACACTTAGTCATTTTTCCACTTCTTCGGACTTGCAGACTCATAGACTCACAGATTTTAATAAGTCCAACACTTAACCATTTTTACCTTTGCAAACTCCCAGACTCAAAAACTTAGAGACTCATAATAAGTCCCAACACTTAGTCTTTTTTCTAAATTTGCGGACTTGCATACTCACAGACTCATAATAAGTCCCAACACTTAGTCATTTTCTAACTTTGCGGACCCATGGAATCATAAGAAGTCCCAACACTTAGCCATATTTCTAAATTTGCATTCTCACAGACTCACAGACTCATAATAAGTCCCAACACTTAGCCATTTTTCTAGCTTTGTGGACTCGCAGACTCACAGACTCATAATAAGTCCCAACACTTAGTCATTTTCTAACTTCCTGACTCCATGTAAATTCCAACATGGAATTACACACCACATGTCATCACGTCATCTAACACGTGTCCCCTCCCACGTCATGCTAACATAACTGTATGGAAAAATACAATAAATTTTCCAATTTTATCTACTTTCCAAAATCCCAAAAATGCTCAAATTCGCCCAAAAATGAAATTCCTTCTTGGGTCATCAATAGAGCTCCGCGACTAAGCTCAATACAACCAAATCAAGCCCTGTACATAAACATTTGTTCATCACTTTTCACATTCGAATCTTTCACTTCAAAATTTCCATTATTTAGTTGCATGAACTTGTGGCTTTTGCTCAATTTAATCAAATTTCATCATGGAACATTGTAACATTTTGTCAAACAATTTGAAAGTGAACTCTTCTTGATATTTTGTTTAACAGTTCACATGAAAACTCTGTAATTTTCACTTCTGTGTTCCACTTAATTGGCCCATCCAAGCTAAGTGTTGAAAAACTGGGCTCTGATACCACTTTTTAACATACCCAACCGCTATGGTTGGGTCATGCCACGCAAAAAAATTATCTTTATCAAATATGATACCGTCTTAGTAACGCACCTAACATCCATCTAGGAAACGATACTTATGGAATACACATAACACAAAATTTCTTATAACTAAAGACAATATTTTGTTTTTATCTGTTTTTCCATAGCCTACAACTACAATTTATAACAGATTTAGCTATAGTAATAACCATGAAACTTATGCATTTGAAGCATGTTAATAATCAACATGAGATACAACTAAACCATTCATTACAACATCATATAAGTCATTCTCATTCACGCACGGTTCATGCACAACAATAACACATGTAAATAACTCAGTGTTCACGTTCAAATCGTCACCAGGTGAGCAAAATGGAGAACGCTCTGCATATCCTGTTGGGTTCATCAGGACAGAACATCTGTGGCAGCATGGGGTTAACAGAAAACAAAACTAAATACAATCTAACTATCAACTGAAAGCAAATAACACTGCGAAAATAAACAAAAACATAAAACATCAGACACACGGGTCATCAATAGTTTCAGGCTTGGTATTATTAATGAAACCAGAGCACACGCTGAAGACAGAGACAGGGGTTCCCTCTCCCTCCAGCGGAAGGTCCTTCGGGGCCCTCAACACAATGCTTTCCTTACAAAATGAATAGAACTGAGCTGAGTGGTGAAAGAACTCTGGGTTAGGCCGCTGATGGATTGTTTGTCAAATACTGAGCTCTGAATCATCTGGACAACATAACATTGCTTCGAATTCTCTGCTAAAACAGTGAGTCTTCACGGCTATTTATAGCATTTTTCCAGGCGGTCACGTAACCAACTTCCGGTGTGAACACAAACCTGTTTAGGGTTCACTTAGGTCATTAATTCGTCGAATTTGCAGAGCCGACCCTGATTCGAGAGTCAAATCATCTTGGGGGCCGGTCCATAGGCGGCCGAGAGGCCGACTTATGCAATTAATGCGCCGTATTAGCAGATGCGCAGGTTTTTGTGTTGACAGGCGCGCGTCGGGCGTGCATGCACTAGTAACACGTTTTTGTCCCGCGCATATGCGCGCGCATCAAGCTGCTGTAAAGCACCCTTCAATTTTTGGTTACTTTGTATAGTTTTTGACCCTTCTGGAATGCTGTGAACTTAATTCAGTGACATGAATGACTTCATTGCTGTTTTGATTATGTGGAGTTCTTGTCGCCATGTGCAGACGAAATTTCAGTGATAACAAATGCCCCCTGATGGATGAGGTTAGGAGCATACGTATAGCCGAAATCTATCAATGTTTCTTCTACTGAGACTGTTGTTGTAAGGGAAAGCAATAGTGGGACCCTTCGGAGCGATCCGTTGGAGGAAAAAGGAACCATTATCTCGACCTTCTGAGAGACGTGCATGAAAAAATATACAACTGTGTACAAACGAGGCGGGCATGCCCCATGCTCCTGTGATGTAACTCTGACAAAAGATGACGAAAGTGTTGGTGTAGACAACTGCAGCGCCCTCAGGGGTGGTAAATGATAAAGGCAAAAGACAATTCTGCAACGGAACATACTCTGAATAAGAGGCAATGATCACTGTAAGAAGTAGCGACGATGATGTGGGCATTGATGGCCCTACCAAGTTCAGAGGTCTTCGGCAACTTACAAAAAGAACTGCAATAGTCGCAAAGTAAGACCCACCATAACATGAGAGAGTGTTGACGTCGAATTTTATGGGGGCCAACGACAGCAAGGAGCAATGTTGTTTCTCCCTGTGTCGTCCGAGATCTCTCATTAATAGAGAATGAGAATCAAGATACTGTCTCCCTTCTGGAAAAGGGTGCTGATGTTGACAAAAGGGGGACGCGACTCCCAGAAGCAAAAAGGGTACTCTGTGGAATCTACTGAGGTGATGAAGTGGTAGAGGTACATGGACGAAGTCAAGAAGTGGGATGACTCAAGACTGCCCTTGGTTGGAGGATATATGAGAGAAACAGTGGCCGCAACCTTGTAACAAGGTCGAGTGTCAGGGGGACGACAAGACCAGGGCCAAGTTGTGCCAGAGGCGAGGCAAGGTAAACAAATTTAGAGGGTAGAGGTAACTGACCGGTGGGGTACTCTGAAGGTATGGACGATGCCAACAAAGGTAAATGATAAGTACTGCTCCAATCCAAGGGTGACATGGGTTGCGTGTGGCCAAAAACAAAGCAAGTCGCCAACGGTGGCGACGAAGAATGTAATGACTGAAGGTAAAGGTGTTTTTACAATAAATAATAAATAATAAATAATTTTGGCGAGAAATATACAAATACAGAAACGAGTGCCCCAGTGTGAACTGCGTGCCCTAAGGAGGGCGGAATTGTCACGAGAAACTGATGAAGGGTGGGGGTCCCATTGGCGAGTTTCTGTATGAGGTAGGTGGAATGGATATAGGTTCGCAGATGGGCAAACTGATGGTGGATGAAATGGTGAGTTCATGATCCTGCGGAGGTGCAGGTAAAAAAGAACATAACCATAAAGCGATGATTTGGGAGTCCATATGGGAAGCTAGCAAGATGAGGAGAAGAAGTATGTGGTTAATTCGCAACATGATGTAAGACTACCGGGACTCCCATCCCTAAAGGGTAATAAAAAAAATGGCATGAGTGTCAAAAGTGAAAAAAGGTGCCATGAATGGGACAACTCATGTGGGTGAGAATGATACCGGGTTGCAGTACCGCAGATGCAAATGGAGGTTTGGGTACTGCAGAGCCAGGAATGAGGATCCTAAAGGCTAATATCAGAGGGTGTGACTGGAAATGTAAGTGCAATTCAGTGGGATAGACTACATGCCAGTGCTGAATATATACCTGAAGGGATGATGTCGATGACCAATGAGCAAGTACCTGCACACATAACAACCAAATACCCAAAGTGAACAATATCTGAAGAGAGTATCAAATATGAACATGTATTTAGATAAATGTGACAATGCGCGTGCGTACCTGGCCATGATGTAAAAAAGGCGCCCTGGGGGCTCCAGGTAAAAAGTGGCCCAGAGATAGCCATGATGTAGGCGGCGGGATGCTGATCCCGTGGCTGAAGACGGTTCGAAAAATGGACGCCATGGGCTCCCGGAATGGTGAGTGGAAGTTTGGCAAAAAACCTATATATAGCTGTAGGGCCCACATTGCCACCTCATTTGTACCTGCTGCTACAGTGAGTTCCATAGCAGATCGAGAGGAGATTGAGCGATTCTGAGAGCATCAGGCATCCATTTCTTGGCGTGCGAGATTCAGGTTAGTGGTCTGAACATCCTGCATAGCTATAGGTTTCAAATTTTTGGGCAGGGTAAGTACGGGAGGTCGTACGGGAGTTTTAGGGGGTTTTTGGGTAGAGGGTGGGCCCCAATGCGCGGGCGACTCAGTGGAAGGCGCGCATGAGTGTGCGCCTGTACACTGAAAAAGCGCGCATGAGGGCGCGCCTGTGGGGTATACAGGCGCGCATGAGGGCGCGCCTGTAGGTTGAACAGGTGCGCTCTAGAGCGCGCGCCTGTAAAGTGAACAGGCGCGCATGTGTGCGCGCTTGTAGGGTGAACAGGCACGCATGTGTGCGCGCCTGTGGGGGTAAAAACCGCGCCTTGGATGCAAGGTTTCAAGGTGAAAAAATAGCTCTTTTTGATGTTTTGGATAATTGCTTAATCTAATATAGGACTCTGGGTTGTGTGCAGGCGGCGATCAGTGAGCATGGATGTGAGATGGCGCGAGCGGGACTGGGAGCCGCTGCGGGAGGAGGTGGCCGAGGCGAGACCGACAGTGCGGGCATCTTTAGCAGCCAGTGGGTTGCTAAAGTTTTTTGAGTGCCCTCTGATACGGGCCCAGGAGTATTTGCTCCAGTTTCTAATTGAGATGTGGAGCCCTGAGCAGCACTACTTCCTCGTGCGAGGAGAGAAGATCGTCTTCACTGCGGTGGAGGACATCTACTTTTTGACTGGGCTCCCCTTTCGGGGAACACCGTTGCCGACAGTGCCTGTACTGCCGAGGGACACTGATCTGGCGGAGGTCGTCGAGCGATACTGCTCAGGCGAGCACTATATGACTGGGTCATCAGTGCGTATCCGTGCGATAGATGTTCTGCTGCATCGTTGCATAGCAGCGATGATAGTGCGGGTGTACGGGACCCGGGCGTCCCACCGGATTAGTGGTAGCGAGCTGATGCTAATGGAGAGGGTGGTGGTGGGTCGTGAGCGGTTCGCCTGGGGTCTGACTCTACACGCGCAGATGATTGCGTAGCTGGACCGTTGTCGGTCTACAGGCAGGGGGGAGTTTGCTTTTGGCTCCATCCTGGTGGCCTTTTTCTTGGAGAGGGTGCCGATTTTGCGGCCGAGGGTGGTGTTGGAGGTACCAGGGGTACGAGAGCCGCGCTTGAGGCGGTGGTCCGAGATATTGGTTTGCCACGGTGGTGGCGAAGGTGGACATTACTTCACAGAGGAGGCAGCTCTGATATGGCAGTAGACGCCGCAGTTTATACTTCAGTTCCACTATGCTGGGGTAGACTTCCGGGGGGACCCGGATATGGTACTGCCTCCTGGGGAGGTTTTTGACCACAGAGGTATGTTGTGTATTTGTATGTTGTGATTTATTTTGTGTTTTTGATATACCAGTGCATATGTTTGATGTATAGACACTG
>ML784677.1:23596-38755 GCA_009831015.1 Picea engelmannii
ACTGGATGAAGAAGAGCGGGGGGAGCCCGGGCTTTGTTGGCATAGAGCTGACATTGCTCACATCGTTTCACGGCATGAATGCAATCATGAAACAAGGTAGGCCAAAAGTAACCGGCCCGGATAATCTTTTGCGCGGTGGAGATGCCGGAAAGATGGCCCCAACATGCACCGCTGTGGCAGTCCTTTAAAACTTTGTCAGCCTCGTCAATAGTCAGGCATCGACGAAGAATGGTGTCGACGCCGCGCCGATACAAGATGTCACCGATGAGGAGATAGCGAGGGGCCTGGTGGCGAATGCGCCGATGATCATCTCGTGATAGGTGATTTCCGAACTTTTGAGTTCGTAGGTAGACGAGAAGGTCTCCATACCAAGGATCATCTAAAGTGATGTAAAAGAGATGTTCTTCAGGAAAGTCAGTATTGACGGGGGCACTGGGCGTGTCAGAGGGAAGGGCCATGACTATTTCGGCGAGAACGAGGGCCTTCTTACTCTTTGGTGTTGAGAACTCGAGGTCGTACTCCTGAAGGATAATGATCCATCGATCAAATTTGTCGTTAACTTGGCGACGACTGAGCAAATATTGCATAGGATTGGAATCTGCAACGACCTTGGTGGTGTAAATCAGAATGTAATGACGCAGTTTCTGAACTGCAAGGACAACTGCAAGAGCAATTTGTGTTTGTACTTCAGGGGAGGCCCGGAGAGGTTCTTACTAACGTAGTAAATGACGTGTTCACGATTGTCGTTTCCGAGCTGGATGAGGACACCGGCTACTGATACAGCTGATGCTGATACATAGAGGATGTAGTCGCGACTGTAATCCGGTGCACTAATCAAAGGTGCGTTGGAAAGTGTTGTTTTAAGATCGTCAAACGATTGTTGGGCATAGTCATCCCAATGAAAAGGGATTTCGTGACGTAGTAAGCGAAAGAAACCATGTGCGCGTATAGCGTAATCAGGAACAAAGCGTCTGAGGAAGTTAGCTTTACCCTGTAGACTCTGAAGTTGTTGTATATTCCGAGGAGGTGGAATTTCGGTGATGGCTTTGACTTTGAGGGGGTCCACGGTGATACCGCTTTGTGAAACGATAAAACCAAGGAGGCGCCCTACTGTGACACAGAACACACATTTGAGGGGGTTCAAGCGGATGTTGTACTGGCGGCATCGTTGAAAGATGATTCGTAAATCATCTAGATGCTTGGTGCATTTCTTAGATCGAGCTGTGAGGTCGTCTAAGTAGGCGAGGATGATTGCAGCCAGATCGTGAAATATGTATGTCATCACCCGCTGGAAAGTTGCGCCGACATTTTTTAAGCCAAAAGGCATGACACGATATGCGAAAGTACCCCACGGGGTAATGAATGCAGTTTTATACTGATCAGATGGGTGGATTTGAATTTGGTTATAGCCAGAGAATCCGTCCATAAAGGAGAGAGCCTCGTGGCCAGCGCAGTCGTCGATAACTTGATCGATGAAGGGTGTTGGAAAGTTGTCTTTAGGACATGCGTTGTTGAGGTCGCGAAAGTCTGTGAAGACGCGGATAGTGCCCTATTTCTTGTCGACGGGTACAGGGTTGGAAACCCATGAAGTGTAAGCGATGGGGTAAATAAACCCGGCTGTACGTAATTTGTCGATTTCGGCTTTGATAGCCAAGGCCTTGGATGGATGTAGCGGTTGTTGTTTCTGGCGAACGGGTGTGATGTCAGGCCATGTGTCGATGCGATGCTCGACGATAGATGGATCGAGACCAGGCATCTCTATGTATGACCAAGCAAAGATATCTATGTATTCTTGGAAGAGGGCTTTGTATGCGGCAATTTCCTGAGGAGTGCAAGAAGCTTCGATGATGATTTCTTCGACTATGCCCGATTTAATGGAAATGTCGATTTTGATGGTGGGGGAAATGTTGGCCATATTACCCTCTTCAAAGGCGTCCGGGGCAGGAATAGGATTCATAAACCAATCGATAGTCCCAGATGGGATAAAATCTTTGGTTTCGACCACGTACACGGGGTTTTGGTTAGGAGGCATGAGGGCTTCCTGTGGGAGGAAGAGTGCACGATGATGTAGTGCATCCCAGGGAAAGTCTGGGCTTTGTAGTTCTTCCAGTATTTCCTCGTCATTTTGGAAACAATGGGAATATAATGGGTCGTGATGAGTGATCTCAGTGCAAGTGTGAGTGCCCCCTGCTGGAGCAGCAAGGGGAGAGGTACAAGCAGAAGGTGAGGGTTCACTCGATATAAACCATATGTTGAAGTACTGAACCGCCCCCCAAGATGATTTGACTCTCGAATCAGGGTCAGCTCTACAAATTCGGCGTATTATCAGATGCGCGGGTTTTTGTGTTGACAGGCGCGCGTCGGGCGCGCATGCGCTAGTAACACATTTTTGTCCCGCGCATATGCGCGCGCATCAAGCTGCTGTAAAGCGCCCTTCAATTTTTGGTTACTTTGTATAGTTTTTGACCCTTCTGGAATGCTGTGAACTTAATTCAGTGCCATGAATGAGTTCATTGTTGTTTTTATTATGTGGAGTTCTTGTCGCCACGTGCAGACGAAATTTCAGTGATAACACTCAGTACAAGATAAAACACTTATCTTAACCAAGCATCGTGCAACCAACTACTTGGGATGGACATTCCACCCAACCGTATATTGAATATTCCAATTATCAATAGCCATTCACCTCTGAGCTAAGGGTCTCTCACAATCCTCTCACAACTCATAAACCTTTCAACTCAATTGATATTCTCCTACATCTATCCCGACTTCTCCACCATCTCTCTTCCACTTGACCTGCCCAACCCAATGAATGAACCATTCGTTTATCAAGGTTATACCAAAGGATGTACCATTTTTTTATCAAGGCTAAAATAAGGAATGAGCCATTCATTTATCAACGTCTCTCTAGCATAAGCAACTAGGAATATCTTAGCTGGGAATTTAAGGGAACACAATTGCTAGGAAAATTATCAAAAAACTAGCAAGAACACTTGTTTTTTCAGTACAACTGACGCAAGAGTCTTCTGGCCTGAAAACTAGGCTCTTCAATTCTCCAGCTCCAATTCGCTCTAGACTTCACCCAACTTGGTTGCATCAACTTTTGGTTTTGTTTTCTCGCCCCCTCTTCGCCTCCCCTGCACAAACTTGACCCCCAATGTGACCAATAACTTCAGGATGTGACCACTCACACCCACCCTCGTACATGTATTTAATGATTGTCTTTGGAAACAGTCAATCATAAATATGTGACCATTCACACCCACCCTCTTACATATATTCTATGATTGGCTTTGGGAACACTCAATTAGACATCATAAGGTTCATATACAATAATCGATTCAGGAAAACAAGTTAAATATATAAACATGGATAAATTCCCCCTTGGGCCCCTCTTGGACATTATCCTAGAAACTCCCCTCTCTTGTGGATTAATTCAGCCCCCATCTCTTGTCAGTCCCCCCTTAGAAAGTAACATCATATTTTTATTAATAAAACAAAGAAATACAATTCACATATTACATCACTTGGTCGTAGCCACATATTATATCTACATAAGCATTAATTAAACTAGGGATTATAATGGGGACATTACAGGTGTTAACGATTACCAAAGTAGCTATGGCACTGATGGCATTCGTGATGTAAGTAATGGTTATAGTTCATAGTCAGGTGACACAGTTGGATATGGTTTTGGTAGTGGCACAACATATGAGGAATCATACATGGCCTACTTTGCAGGCTCATATGGTGCATACAATTCTCAAAATGTTGGAAAAGAAGTTGTCGGTGCTGGCCATAAAGAAGATTCGACAAAAACAATGCCTAGTTTTGAAAACACAGAGGGTCAAAAAAATGAAGGTGTTGACTTAGGTAATGGATATGGTTCACATTCCACGCCTTACCATAGTGCAGGATCCCGAGACGAGTTGGGTTCCATCTATAGATCGAGTACTTCTCGTTATGAATAGAACACTGAATTTGCATTAGGGCATGGCCATAAAGAAGATTCGAAAAACAGAGTTCCTAGTTTTGACAATGCAGAGGCTTAGCAAAATGAAGGTGTCGACTTCGGTAATGGATATGGTTCACAATCCACGCCTTATCATAGCGCAAGATCTCGAGACGAGATGGGTACCGTCTACGGATCGAGTACTTTGTTAGGTAGTGGAAGAAAAACATAGCGTATAACAGAGCATAAAATAAGTAAGATCAAACACGCATTAAACCAAGAACAACAAACACACAATTGACACAGTGATTTATGTGGAAACCCAATGAGGGAAAAAACCACGGGAAATGATTATCGGTATTCTTATTATTCAAGGGAGAATTACAATAGTCAATCTCAGGCATACAATCATTCTCTCCTCACACACTCTGCTCTCTGCTCCTTGCACACTCACTACACATTGCACTCACACCTCTATGGGTATGCTCGTATATATAACATCTATCACTCAGTTACACAGACTGATCATGAATAGATCACTTAGTTACATGAACATTTCATAAATAGATTGCATGCATGCACATTAACATAGTTGCATGCATGTGCATGTGACCGCATGAGGAAATTCGTTGGCATGTTTCCAAAAATATCCACCTTGAAAACAATTTACCTGATATGTCATACCCTTAATTAATTCATCCATCACCTTTCCTGCAAGAGAAGCCAAACACCATCAAAGCACCACAACTTCTCTAAAAATACCGTTACATGAACATGCATGCACAATTCACTCCAGTATGGACCATTCTATCTCCATTAGTAACCTATCTAATAAACTGATGCACTTTTCCAAATCTCATGAATCATAACCACAAACCAAATCACTGCAACCACTTTAGGTGATACTTGTGCTTTTGTGTTTGAAGCACCCATTTCCATGCTCTTGACTTGTTTTTTCCATGTGTCTACTGACACCACCAACTGCATGTGAAATGTTGACCATTTCTCCATTCCAATCATCAAACTTCCTACTAGCATATAATACTCGAGACATATAACCATTTTCTTCTTCATCAATTAGGACATAAAACCGAAGAGAACTTACAATGGAAAGCCAAAGGAATTTTACTAGTTTCACATTATTCATACTAAATTTCTTGAGTATCTTCACCAAATACTTCTGTTGTGATAACGAAGTTTACCATATTTCCTGTCTCTATGTATTTCCATGCCCAAGATTTATTTTGCTGCTCCCAGATCCTTCATAACAAACGTCCTAACCAATTGATCCAACCCGTTGACCTCAACCATGCTTGTGCTTGCAACAAGCATAACATATAACACCAAGATAAATAATATACCATAAACAAAATGGTTATACTAAATTTTTGTAAAATTTCGCTCACCATGAAGGAATCAAACATCTTGTACCATTTTCCTAGCATGTTTCAAGCCATACAATGATTTTTTGAGTTTGTAAACAAATCTTCTGTTGCGATTTTGAACTAATCGTTTTGGTTGTTCCATATACAGCCCCTTATCCAAAAAACTCCACGTAAAACAATTTTAACATCTAGATGTACTATCAAAACTAGTGCTAACACAACATGAATAGAAACAAGCTTTTAATAACTAGTGAGAAACTTTCATGGAAATCAATACCTTCCAAATAGCTTTCTTCTACCATCCATGCTTTGAACCTTTAATATTTTACTATTTTTTATTTTATAAAAGGAGATTCATCAAACACTACATCTCTGTCCATAATGATTCTGTGGGTAGTAGGATCGCACAGTCTGCACCCCTTAACATCATCACCATATCAAAGATATACATGTTTGATATGGGTATTTCTTAGACCGTTGATAAAAAACATAAGCATCACAACCAAATAATTTCACATTTGAGTAATTACTAGATGACCTGTCCATACCTCTTCCTGAATATTCATGTTTTCTGCAACTGATGGTGGCCGAATTACCATATATCAAAACCGCTTCTATCCACAACTATTGCTGCAACTTCGCATTACTGAACATGCTTATTCAATCCCAACTTCCTTGAAATACTTTCCAAGTTCCATGGATATGAACTTACCTTCATCATATATTCCCAAACACTTGATTGACCTACCAACACATCACCCTTTCTATAGACCCACCTTTCTAAACTGGACACACTACCCCACCTTGAACTTTGCATTCGAACAACTTTGACCAAATCTGGCCAAACTGGTCAAGTAAGCCTTCACCGCTTACCTCCAGGCCCATTTACAATGGAGTTCACCAAGCATTTTATAGGCTTAATTACATGAAAATCCATGGACACAATACCACAGGATACCTAAAACACATGGACCTGAAAAACCACCTGCTTTGACCTAAAAACAGATTTAACTCATTAACTCTTTCACCGAGTCAAGGTTAACCCAACATACATGCCCTTCCACATATTCAATCTACCTAAATCTATGTCTAGACTTTTCATAGGTGACCTAATAAACTAGGGGTACGCATGTCTATGCAGGTCTTATAGACATATGCTCATTTACATGCAATCAATAATTTCTACAACTCCAAAGTAAATACATTTTTTTTCCTTTTTTTTATTATTATTTCACGGTGACTCAACCATCACTGCCCTACACCTTCTATGCGAACATAGGTGGAGAGACACAACATACAGAAAAAAATTCATCAACCATACCTATAGCTGAATTTGCTTCTTTAGTAGAGTCTTCTTTGGATGCTTGTTGTCTTTTCCAACAATCCTTCTTGAGATGCCCAGATTTGCCACAAAACCAACATTTTGCCTTACCCTTACTGTCTTTTGACTTAGACATGGCTATACCTTTATGATATTTCCATCCTTTTTAGATCGACCTCTGACCACCATTTCTTCTTCTATTGAGGTTTATTTACCGAATGTTTTCCTTATCTCCTCAGATAACAAAGCTCCCACAACTGTGTCATAATCAATGACATCTTCTTTCATCCACAAGTTGTGCAACTGCCTCTTCAAGAAGATTATGTTTGACAAGTACTTTTTCATATACAGAATATCTAGTTTGGTCCACAAACATGTTGTTGTCTTCTCTTCAGTGATGTTAAACAACACCTCATCTTCCAAACACAAACAAATAGTATTGAGGGCTCTTGCATCTAGATCCTCCCAGTCCTCTTCTGTCATGCTTGCCGGTTTCTTTGACTTTCCATCCAATGCTGTTTGCAATCCTTGTTGCACAAGAACATATTGCATCTTTAGTTTCCATAGCTCTAATACAACTTGTTAGGCAGTTGAAGCAAAACATAACATATAACAAAGAATAAAATAAGCAAGATCAAACACGCATTAAACCAAGAACAACAAACACACAATTGACATAGTGATTTATGTGGAAACCCAATGAGGGAAAAAACACAGGTAATGATTATCGGTATTCTTATTACTCAAGGGAGAATTCAATAGCCAATATCAGGCATACAATCATTCTCTCCTCACACACTGTGGTATCTTCTCCTTGCACACTTACTACACATTGCACTCACACTTCTATGGGTATGCTCATATATATAACACATATCACTCAAGTACACTGACTGATCATGAACAAATCACATAGTTACATGAACAGTTCATAAATATATTGCATACATGCACATTAACATAGCTTCATGCATGCACATTAACATAGCTGCATGCATGTGCATCTGACCAGATGGGGAAATTCATTGGCATGTTTCCAACATACTTCTTGTTATGAATGACGTGGTGTTCACTTGAGAAGCAACAACATATACAATTCAAGTTACAATGCAGATTGTGGCTATGAAAAAAACTTTGATTCCAACTAGGGTTCAAAATTGAACATGTCATGGCTCGTCAAAGGCCTTCCAACACGTACCAAAAGCACAATCAAATATTTGGCTGTAAAAAAAATGCTAGTTTTTGTCTTTTGCCTTTTCTTGGAAAATGCAAAACAAAATTAAAAATTTCATATGAAGGGTAAATTTTTAAAATGATCGTCATGCTAATTTGGGTTTCTGTGGTAATTTGTTTTCGTCTCAATGGTGAATCACTTGTGAGGTGAGTCTCTGGACAATGTCACCGTCACTTCCTCTCTGCTTGAAACTGCAACCACACAACATGCCTTCATTTGACCAATACCATAGTTTCCAGTTCGATGATCATCTCACAGTTTCTCACTTAATGAATATAAATGAGGAAGGTTGACATAAATGTTTTCTTGACTCCAACATTTCGACAATGTGAGACGGTGGATGAGATTCACTCATTACCATTTTCACAAAATTCTAGTCTAGGATTCAGGGTAGAGGCATGTTATTTCAAGGCCCTAGTCTCTCTCTTTCTCCACAAGTCATTTGTGTCAACGAGAATACATTTCATTATAAATACCAAATTCAGGATTTCATTTTGAGTATTTTTTTTGTGTTCATGTTACTTTGAGTGCTCCATTTCATTTTTGTGAAGCTTCATCTAGCTGGTAGTGAAGAATTGGAGAGAAGTGAGTGTAATGATTTAGTTGGGGGGGCAATCTGGTCTCAATTGCAAGTGGGTGAGAGTCATTTTTTAACTGAAAATGGTTCTAATGAAGACTATTTTTTTTTTCCTTTGTCTTAGCGCATGCATTGCTCGCATGTGTTCTTCGTCACCTCGACGTTGTATTCTTTTTTTTCTTGTTTTCTTGAATTTTGATTTTTGAACCTTGGATTGCATGGTGGAACTTGAAAATAAGGTTTGCGTGAGCTTTAACTAGGTTTTGATCGAATATCCAGCTCAATTTTTTTTCTATAAATTGTCGGTTTTTAGGTTGCAATGGGGTTAGCTTTCAGATCTTCTTTTGGTTAATTCTGCAAGGGTCATGTATTGGACCATCTAGGTATTTTTCTATTTCTGGGATGATGACCCTTCTTCTAACTGGACTTGAGCTTTATTGAAACCCAAGTTCTATCCAGTGCCATTGCACCTCATCACTTCACATTATTTGAATTGTTGATTGTAGATTAGCAGCATTTTGATCTTTAAATTAAACCTCTCTTGCCCCTCCACTAGAACTCATAGAGTGACCTCGAGGAGCCCTTGGGCTACCCTGGAGAATGGTCTTCGTTCTTGCATGAAGAAGTTATTTCTTTTGGTTGAAGTTTGTGGTGTTCTTTTTTAACTTGGAGATGTAATATTGTATAGGTCTTTTCCCTGTTTTTGAATTTCTTGAGTTTTGTTGTCATGGATTTTTTTATTTTTTATTCAAAGAAATTTGATGGCTATATTTTTCTCATGTTCTCTTAAATTTATATTTGGACTATTATATATTTTTTTAATAATAAATTTGGACTCACATAATGGTGATGTTAAATTTAGAAAATAATTTTTCCTCCAAAATTATGCATTTTAAGAGCATTTGTTGCATTATTTCTATTCACATTTCAATAGTCTAAATGTTCTACCAAATGACTCTTTTCCAACAATATTTTCTGGGGACTTTTGCCTGAAATATGGCCAGAAATTGTTAGATCAACATATTTGAGTGATTATCTCTATATAATGTGAGTGCCTAGAGGTTTTTCAGCATGCTAAATCCATTTTTGCATTCATAAATGAATTTTAAAGAACAAAAATATTTCATACAGATGTATATTCGATGAAAAATGCTATTTGGTAGAATAGTGAAGACAATACTTTATTTAACATATTTTTTTTATGAAATGTATAAATAATTTATTTAACATATTATTTTTTATGAAATGTATAAGTAATTTATTGTTGTCAATTGAAATGTAATTTTTCTGAAATTTTTTTATTAGTCCCTGTTGAAGGCGTAGAGGGACTATAGCGATCAATAATTCATTGACTTCATATTAGTTTGTACTTTGACTACAAATATTTTCATAATATCTATTGTTGGAACTAGGGAACTAAAAGCATTGATTTTTATATAATAAAAAATATCATATATGTCATGATCTGATTGGATAGCAGATTGGAGGTCTTATTGCCAACTTCATTATTTCCAATGTTTTATATGTTAGCATATCCAAAGTTTTTGATCATATATGGTCTTTCTGAATTTTTACTTTTTTCTTGAAATGTTTGGATATCCAAAGTTTTGAAGATAGAGAGTCAGTGTTTTATTAGTTGACTTCATATTAGTTTTTCCTTTGAATAATAATTTTTTTTACATAGCCTCTATTGTTCAAACTATTGTTACTAATTATTTTTTATTGTTATAAAATAATATAATAAATGTTTTTTCGTACGTAACAGACCTGCCACACTGCACTCTTAAATGTTTACAGATCAGTACTGACAGACTTAAATGTTTATCTAACAGGATTCACAACCTTAATTTTTTACTTAACATGCATGTTACAATACATTTTATTCCATTTTTTTTTATATGCTATGTTCTTGCAAATGAATAGGGTAATATTGTTTTTCAATGACATTGTTGGTTCACTGGTTCATGCTTGCTTCTTGCTTGTTCCCTGATTTATTATTTGCATGTTGTGGTTGTTGTTATTGTTTGCCTGTTGGTCTTGTCGTAGTTTTCACGCTTGGGATTCTGCAACCACAATTGGAACTGG
Source organism: Picea engelmannii (assembly GCA_009831015.1). NCBI lineage: Eukaryota > Viridiplantae > Streptophyta > Pinopsida > Pinales > Pinaceae > Picea > Picea engelmannii. Next base: position 34,151 of record ML784677.1, read on the forward strand.
CCTTCTATTGCTATTCGCATTTTGCAAGTGGGAAATTTGACTACTGGGGATGCCTAAGTCGAAATCCTCTTGTAGAACATATTTGTATGTGAGGAGAAAATAAGATTTCATTTTCCTATATGTCATTGTGGTTGTGATGGAGGTAGGTTCTCTGTCGAACAATGGCGATCAGGAATGAGATGAAGAAAACATTACAGTCATGCTTCTCTGGTCGTAGTAATCACATGCAAAGATGGACTGCAAGAGGATTTTGATCGCTCCCAGTATTGAAAAATACCAACCATGAAAACCACACCTTTCTTAATTGCTTGCATAGTGGAAGGCCTTTGGACGGTCCTGGAAGCTTTGAATGTTTACCTGACAGGTCTCATAGCCTGAAATGTTTGGTTAACAGATGTGTTACAATACATTTTCCTTTGATTTTTCACGGGCATTCTTGGTCGGTTGGTTGGTGCTTTCTTCTTGGTTCACTGCATGCTGCTTATTGTTGTTTGATTCAACTTTGCAGGGTTGAGGTACTGTAGCTGCAGTTGGACCTTTTAGTGCTTCTTCACTGGGTTTTTATTTGCTGCTTGCTCTTGTTTGCTTCAACTTTGCAAGGTTGGGGTCCTGCATCTGTAGTTCGATATATTGTTACAGTTTGTGGGCCAGGTGCTACGATTTTGTCCCTCTCCATTAACCGATGGTTCTCAGTTTTTGCGGTTGCATTCTTGCATTGCTTGACAAGCCCGTTGCAATACATTTTCATCATTTATTTTTTCTTCTCTACAGTGAATATGGGCGATATTATTCTTTGGCAACATTCTTGGTTCACTGATTTTTGCTTGCTCGTTGCTTGTTGACTGGATTCTTTTTTTCCTATTGTTGTTGCTATTGTTGTCGTAGTTCCCCATTGATGGGTGGGTTTCATTACTAGATTTACGTTCATGTTCGTTCTTTGTTATTTCCTATTTCCAGTTTGCAAGTGAAAATTTTAAATGTTGGGGATGCCTGCGTCAAAATTATGTTCCAGAACATGTTCATATGTGAAGAGAAAATTTGATTTCCTTTTTTATATGTTGGTGGGTGTTATAGAGGTGTTCCAATTGCGGATGCAGAATGCCAACTATGAAAAACTGCAGCTTAAATGTTTTCTCAGTAGGAGGCCTTTGCACAGTCCTTACAGTCTTCCATGTTTACCTGCCATGCCGTGTTACAATATATCCCTCCGATTTTTTTATGCAATCTTGTCTACAGTAAATTTGGACAATATTATTTTTCACCAGCATTCCTGGTTGAGTATTTGATGCTTGCTCGTTGGTTCGTTGGATGTTGCTTATTGTTGTTTGATTCAACTTTGCATAGTTGAGGCCCTACAACTGCAACTAAGCCTCTTCGTACTTGTTTCTTCACAAACACATATCCACTTGGAAAACACAAATTGGAACATGGTTTTACAGTTGGCTCCCTAAAAAATACTATTAAGATAAAACAATATGCAAAATTTTGCAGTGGATATAAACAACATCTCTTTTGACTTGAACCAGAGTTTGTCGAGCTCCAACTATATTTCATAGATGACAATGTTTTTCCCATAGCTAATGTCTTTCTATGAATTCATAGTTATGAGACTAATTGTTGTTTTGTGAGAGATAAAGTTATTGTCTGCCTTTATTTTTCCTCTTCTAAACTTGCCTTTTTTCCCCTTTTGTTCCTCCCCACTATTATGCATTTCTGCATCTATAATTTGTCACATTTCTATGGTCGCGGGTTCCCAGGTGGAGAATTGACAAATCGTCATCTCCATATATATCTTCACATCACGAGAATGATCGAACGTCGTTTGTTTTCATACTTAGCCAATTTCTTCTAAACTTGCATGTTTTTCCCTTTTGTTCTGACCCTCTATTATGTGTTTCTGGTTCTATACTTTGTCATGTTTCTATGCTCATGGGTTCCCGGTGTGACGAACTGGAAAATATTCATCTCCATCTATATATTCACATCACGAGTCCGATTGAACATCGTTCGTTTTCATACATAGCCAATTTTATGAACGTGGGTTCGCAGATAGGTGTTATCAAACTTTGGTGACCCGTGTTCGGGGTATACATCTTGCACCAAAAAATTCCATGCTCTACAATTCAACCCCGAACTCCTCGAAATCACAATCCTGACTCTACCTACAATGACTCTGTATGTCCGACCTGCCTTTCCATACTTAGTCGAGTCTTCAAAGTTTCGCGGGTTCACGCACTCCCGGGTTCAGAAAAGTTTAAAAGCATTTTTCGCTCCCCTCCATCACCGCCACCTTCCACCCTTCCCAATGAACATTAATTATTCTTTTACTAGTGACAACCCACCAAAACGGTTTGAAAATATTGGCTTTAATAAGAGGAAAGCTCGAGGACATCTCCCATTAAAACGCATTAACATGCAAATATTATGGGATCTGATAATTTTTTTTGTCCATTTTGAATTTGCAAAAAGTGTTGGTTATTTTGGTTTTTTAAAGGCATCATCATAGTAACAATGCAATATTGTACTGCCCTGCTGCCATCCACAAACGTGTCATCCACAAAGATCTTGATGTCATGCCCCTCTTTAAGATTGTGCATATATTACAGGTTGTCATATTTGAGAATCTTCTTGCATATGGGAATGTTAATTCATGTTATTAGTGGCTATTTAACACACATATTCGAAAAGATTGGCATTAATAAGAGAAAATATCGAGTGCATCTTCCATTAAAACAAATTAAACCAAAATCTACGGAAGATTATACTATCATCCTCCAACGTTCATTTTAAATGCTTATTCCCATTTCTCTCTATCATCAAAGAGTTGGGATTTAAGGTGCCTTCGTTGTAATGTTCCTGGTCATGGGCATGTGAGACAACTTAGAGATTCCATTCAGGCCCAATTGAAAGAGGAGGGAATGGTTTTCTGTGACGTCAGCTTTGAGCAAAAAAAAAATTTGTTAGCCAACAAAAACTCATACAAAAAAAAAATCAAGTATCTTGTGATTGGTGTTCTCCCTGTATTCGATGCTTTGGTTGGTTGAAAGGCCTGCCTGAAGATTTGTGTGTTGATCTTCTTTGTTTTCTTACTGGGAGTTGGAAGGGAATTTCAAGTCACCTGCAAAATGCTCCTTCGTTGAAGTATATAGTTTCTTCCAGCAACACAGATTTGACAAGTGTATCAAATTCTATAGACCACACAAGAATTTATCTTTCGTCAGAGGAGTCGCACATACTGTGGCTTGAAAAATGATCTAGAATATTCAGAAATGACGCGAAATATTACTCCATTCGTGAATATACTCATAAGGAAATTATAAATTTGGATCGTCGCGAGTATGAGAGACTGTATGGGTGGTTGAATCGAAATCCTAAAATTATAGAAGTTTCTATTTCAAAGTTTGTTGAGCTACTTCTGGGTTTGGTAACAGACTTGACATAAAGTCATATTCTTTGTCAAATTTTGTTCACCATCCTCTGGATGTAGTAACAAACTCCACATACAATCAACTTTCTATCGCTACTGCACATTTGTTTTCACTATTCCTATGCATATGATTGCATCTGGGTCGATGGGCTTGCCCCTCTTTGCATGAATAGTACCCTCCTACTTGAAGGTGGGTATATAGCCAGGGAATGATGCTTTCAAAACTTTCTAATGCCCGCATCGACATGTAACTAGGAAAATTTAATGGGAAGGAATTATGGATTATGGACTTTGCAACACTTTTTGAATATTACTTTATACTACTACCTTCTGCAAGAAGTTTGGCGTGTTCAGGTAATGATTTGGTTTCTGAAAATCACATTTTACTACCACCTTCATGTAATCATTTTATTTCATTCTTTAAAAGAGACCTTAATGTAGTGGTGTATTCCAGAGATGTTTTCACCTAATATCAATCTTCCTAATGTTTCCCTTGCTTCGAATAAGGAAAATTCATTTCTTCTGTTGCAGTGGATTTGATGTTTGAAAAAAAAAAAATTGCTCAAAGAATACAATTTCTTATTTTTTTAAATATAGAATGTAATGGTCGGTTTTTACATTTTACATCAAGTTATTTTGATAAACTAACTAATTTCATAACACAGTAATGAAATAACAGTAACTTCCGTAACATTCAAGAAATTTTTACTAATTTAACTCATTCATATGCAATTTCGTCAATATAATAAGATTTAATAACAAATTAATTCAAAACCATGCATAATTCTTACCTGAACCTGATGCTACTATTTGCTCGCCGCTTGCTTCCTTCCCGCTTCTTTAGAACACTACCCAATACCGTCCTCCCTACCGACTAGTTAGCTCCTAGCCCCAGGATATCAACGGATATCCTGGCCCTCCGAGCCCAAAACCCCCAACAACCCCCGGTGCACTGTGTAAATTCCACTCCAAGTTTCACTCTGCCAATTCCTCGCTCTCCCAAATTCATCCCCAACTCCCGTAACATGGTCCTCCCCCCAAACTCCTTTCCCCCCCCTTATCCCTCCTTCCCCCACTTCCCTTCATTTACTCCCTTACCTAATATCTTATCCCATTATTAAATATCTTATCCCATTTATTAAATATCTTATCCCATTTATTAAATGCTTCCATTTTCG
>ML784677.1:38805-51804 GCA_009831015.1 Picea engelmannii
TTAAATTAATCATAATCAAGAATAACTAATTAATAACAAATAATTAGTTAAGGTTATTTTAATAAATAAATATAGTTTAGCTAATCTTTTAGGATTACATTATTAAATTAATTATAATTTATAATCAAGGGTCGTTACATAGAACAATGTATTTTTTGAACACACGACTGTTCCAAAAGTTTTAGGCGTTGTTTTGGATTCACGTCCTTCAAGGATGTTAATTAATCACACAATTAATATTTCTTCTGCCAATGCAATCGAGTTGTTGTCCACTATGGAAATTGCATTAACATTGCAATGTCAGATAATAGATGTCTGACATCTACATAATGTCAAGGTCATTATCGCACAGGACACCCAATGTCCAAAGATTTCTGGTCTCAAAGCAACATTGTAGTTGTCATGACAAAGAAACACTAAAGTCGATGTTCTTTGTAGGTATGACAATCCCGTAGTCTAAGCGCTTTGACAATGAAATCCATGCTTGTTCACCGCATTTCCACACTGCAGTCAATAACATTGTTCCCATTTCCACTGCCAGTGTCTATGTCCGAAGTCGAAGCTATCTCAAGCCTGGAGTTACCGCCAGTGTGGATGCATGAAGGTGAAACTACCTGGAGCCTAGGATCATGAATTCTTACACTTGACATTAGTATCAGTAATGATTGAAATTTGATTATATGTCAAGTCTGTTGCTACATCTAGAAGTCGTTCAACACTCTTTGACATAGAAACTGGTTTTTTGTCAAGTCTGTTACAACTTTGGCATAAAACATTCTTTAATTTTAGAATGTTAATTCAAACACACATACATTTTCTCACGTTTGTGAGTATACAATTTTATAATTTCCTTCTGAGTGTATTCGGGCATGGAGTAATATTTGGCGTCACTTCCGAATATTCCAGACCATTTTGTGGGCCACGATATCTTCCACCCCTACGACGAAAGATATATTCTGATTTGATCTACATCATTTGATACACTTTCCAAATATTTACTGCTGGAAGAAGTTATGTACTTCAACAAAGGAACCTTTTGCAACTGACTTGGACGTCCCTTCCAATTTACAACAATAAAACAAAGAAGTTTGACATACAAATCTTAAGGTAGGATTTAGATGATCGAACACAGGGAGAATAACATTCACAACAAACTTGATTTTTTTTTTTGTCACAACTTTTGTTGGATAATAGGATTTGTTTCCCCCAAGGATGACGTCACATAAAACCACTCCCTCGTCTTTGAATTGGGCCTGAATCGCATCTCTAAGTTGTCTCAGATGTCAATGTTCAGGAACATTACAAGGAAGGCACCTCAAACCACAAGTTTTTGACGATAGAGGGAAATTAACACTTATAAAAGTATGGAATGTTGAATAACCAGCCAATGCAGGCAGGCCATATCTAGAAGAGACAAGCTATTCAAAAGGTTGGGATAGATTTAGATGGTAGCACTAATGAAGTCCAAGACCCGAAATTGATACTCAACTCGTTGTTTTTTACGAATCAAGCATTTGATGATCAAGTTGAAATCTATAAAACACTGTCCATAGGCTTCATTATTGTACATATTTACTTTTTTTTGTCGGTGACAGGCCTAGTCGCAGTCATTATGGAAAATAATCTCAGTTGTATTTTGTAACCCAGTTTATTTGAATATAGAATATTTGAGGTTTTTTTCTGGTGTTTTCCGATCTCTGGTTTTGTCTTTTACTTTATTTTGTACCTTTTTTTGTGTGTCGTTAAACATGGATGACAAGATTTTCTTTCTACCTCCCAACACTTCGATTTAAATAAAGGCTAGTTTGTTCGCTCCTTACATTTTACATGGAAGAATAATTTTTCATAGGCCATACTTACGTGGTGCATGCCCTATACTTAAAGAAAGAAATGGGAGGACCCATCCTGCTTTCATTCTTCGAGCTCCCGTAAATAGAATGAATTAATGGCTCTATTTCAACAAGGCAACTCAAGTGTTGATGTCATTTACCTGTTCAATATTTTGTATATATTGCAGCTTCTTCTATTTGATAATATCCGTGCATATAAAAAATGTTGTGGCATATATATATATATATATTTTCTTTCTATTGCTTATGGGTTTCAACAAAATTTGTGAAACGAACAACATCCTGCAAATTGGAAGATGCTTTACATTTAGACTATAAATAATCTATTAATATATATTAATATGAATAGTATTGGAATAAATATAAACACTTTCTCTTTAAATTTTCCCTGTTTTCTCCCCCTCTATTATCCCTTTGTGGTTCTATATTTAGTCTCATTTATATGATCACCGCCTCCTGGATTCGCGAGTTAGCAGATGCTCATCTTTATCTATATCTTCACACCATGAGCCCAACCGACCGCGATCCCTTTCAATACTTAGCCAATTATCTGACCACCAGGTCTCGGGTTTGCAGTATCCAACACTTATGTCCCATGTTCCGTCATATACATCTTGCACCCAAAAAACTTCAGTGATCTACAATTTATGCTTTTACTGGTGAGAACTCACCAGGCGTTCGAAAAAATTGGCATTAATAAACAAACAGTAGATGTTGTTCTGTGAGATACTTAGTCATTTTTCCCTTTTCTTCTTCCCGTCTATTATCGCTATATGGTTATATACTTAGTTACCTTTCTATGATCGTGGGTTCCAGGGTTGGCGGGCTGAAAAATATTCATCTCCATCTATATCCTCACATGACAAATCCGACCGACTGTTGTTCCTTTCCATACTTAGCCAATTTTATGGCCGCGGTTGTTGAGTTTCCACTTTTGAACTCTGTTGCTTCTTGTTCCATGATATACATCTTGCACTCACAATTTCCGTGATCTACAATTCCACTGTGGACTCCTCGAACTCACAAGATTCACTCTACCAAGGTTCACAAATGTTTCAAAGCATCTGTCCCTTCCTTCCATCCCCACTAACTTCGCACCCTTCCCAATACACATTAATTATGGTCTTACTAGAGACAACTGAACAAACTGGTACAAAACAATTGGCATTAAAAAGCTAAAAAACCTTGAGGACATCTCCCATTAACATGCATTAAACCACCATTTACAACACTTGGAACAAACGTCGTTCCTTTCTATACTTAGCCAAATTTTTCCACTTGTTCTGTGATATACATCTTACACCCAAAAAATTTCTTGATCTACAATTCCACCCCAGGCTCCTCCAAATCACAAGCTTAACTTTACCTGAATTCATAAAAAGTTTCAAACCATTTATGGCTCTCTTCCATCCCCACCACAATCACGCCCTTCCCAATGCACATTAATTATTCCAGCCTCTAAATTAACTTCCATTGTTCCGTGTCCTACAAATATCACCCATACCTCTACCATATAGAAATTGGCTGCCGGACTCCGACATCGTCTCCTCTTCCGTGTTGCACATTATGCATTCAAATGTTTCAAGAGATACAATTTTACCATCGGGACCTCACATCTTCTGGGGAGACCTTGTCACCCTATTTTGAATCCTCGGGTTGGCGGGTTCACGAAATATCCAATTCCTGGTCATTGTTTCCTGTGTTGACCATCCTCATATTTATTTCCAAATATGCAACAAAAAAGGTTTAATGCTAAGACACCACCATGCAACAACTGTAAAGATCGTCATTAATAAGCAAAATCCTCGAGGACTAACCATCCCTACATAACTTGTCCAGAAACATGCAAAGAATATCTTGCCAGGTAATGGGAAAGCTATTACAAATTTCAATATATTAGCAAAAACAAGTCTGGGCCACCATTTCCCTATTCCATACTTGGACAATTTTTCTATTGCGGGTTCCTGGATTGACAACCTCAAATTTGTATTTCAAATCTTCTACGACTTGCAAACAGTGCCCGAAGTTCTGCGATATACAATTTGTCCGCTGGAATGCCCTGTCATGAGCCCGAACATCTGTCGTTCCTTTCAATACTTAACCCAAAGTTGGCTATATCTCCATGACGTGGAACATTTACTTTGTATCGAGTCTGGCCTACCATTTCCCTGTTCCATACTTGGACACTTTTTCGATTGCGGGTTCCTAGACTGGCGGGCTCATGATTGTGTTTCCAATGTTCCACGACTAGCAAAATGTACCCGGAGTTCCGTGATATACAATTTGTCCACATGAATTCACCATCATGCCCTCTTCCGTGTTACACGTTCTGCGGTCAACACTCCCGAGAGATACAATTTGACCCTCGGGCCCTCACCTCTACTAGTTGTATCTTGTAGCCTTATTTCAAAGCATCACCAACCGCTTTTGATAATTATCCATTCCTTAATTGTTGTTCCCTATCCCCGCCACCTTCCTACTTCTCTATGGATATGCAATTGGCAAGCTTTAATGCTAACACTTCGCCATGCATGAACCTTGAACATGTCATTAATGAGCGAAAGGCTCAAGGAGATATCCCACACTTATGCCATATACAAATTGCCGCTGGACTCCCATATCATCCCCTCTTCCATGGTACACATTTTGCAGTCAAGTTCCTAGACATACAATTTGACCCTCGGGAAGTCAGGTCTCCCGGGGAACTATTGTCACCCTAATTTTGAAGCCCATCTGACCGCTTTCTATACTTTCCCATATCATGAAATCTCTTTCACGGATCCTTGGGTTGGTGAGTTCATGAAATCTCCAATTCTTAGTCACTGATTATTGTGCCCGACCAAGGTTTAATGCTAACAATTCATCATGCAACAATCGTACAGACTGTCATTAAAAAGAAAAAGCGTCGACGAGACAGTGAAATTTAAATGAAGATCAACTCCTCGAATTTAAATGACTTTATTTTCTCTTATTTTCTCTTTTGTTCCTAGAGATATGCAGAAAAGATCTTGCCACACAATGGGATATATATTACAAGTATCAATATATTAGCAAAAACAAATTCGCCCAGTCGTTTCCCTATTCCATACTTGAGCCACATTTTTTATTGCGGGTTCCCGGATAAGCGGGCTCACATTTGCATTTCCATTGTTCTGTGTCCTACAAACATTACCCAGACTTCCGCGATATACGAATTGCCCTCTGGACTGTGCCATCATTCTCTCTTCCGTGTTATGCGTTTTGCACTCAAAAAATTTTGAGATATACAATTTGACCCTTGGGCCCTCACCTCCAATGGTGGTACCTTCTAACCCTATTTTGAAGCTTGCCCGACTGCTTTCGATAATTAGACACTCCTTAATTTCTCTTTCCTTTCCCCATGACCTTATTACTTCTTTCTTAATATGCAATTAGTAACCTTTCATGCTAACAACTCACCATGCAGGAACTGTTAACATTGTTATTAATGAGCAAAATGCTCGAGGAGATATCCCATTAATAAGTATTAAACCAAGATCTAGAGAGAGTTATATTATCCCTTATGATTGTTCATCTCAAACACGGGTCGTCGCATTGGCCCGTTCAAGAAATATCCAATCCATAATTTATCATTGTCGTACCCTCCATGTTTGCACTTCTATGTATGCAATTACTAGTCTTTAATGCTAACAACACATCATGCAATAGCCGTCGAAATTGTCATTAATGAGTGAAAGTCTCGAGGAGATCTCCCATTCACATGCATTGGACCAAGATTTGCGCAAGGTTATATTATCCCTTCTAGCTCTTCATTTCAAACATCGTCTGGAAAAAACTAATGTTCTCGTAAACTTACGGCAACACCTCGACAACAGTTTTGTGGAGATACAATGAATATCCTCATACGTGAGAACTAGAACTTCCAGTGGTCCAGGGCATACTCTTACTATTAATCTTGTTCCGTCCAGAATGAAGTGATTTGAATATCTGGAATCCCTCGTGCAGGCTACGTCCCTGAGGCTTTTGACTATAAGGAGGTGGTCTCTTAGTGCGCTGAAAAATAGATTTCAATCCAAAGAATTATTCCACTGCACGACCATTCTCTTATTTCTTTGTCACCTCAGGTCTTCCGCAAGATGTTAATATTATTGGAGCCAACATTGACCTTCAGAGGACAAGACTACAAGCAGTTCCTAGAAAAACATGATAACGGGTTGGACCTCTTACCTGAGTTCCTCGAAGACTCGAAAAAAATTCCTGAAGATATCATAAAGTTGCAAGTCAGTTCCTTTAGAAATCCATTCCGGGAAATCGCTTGGTTGTTTACAAGAATAACGGGACAGGAAACCACGACAAGCATTTCCCGTACAATTATTTATATTTTGTACTTCACAGTCCAGGAACAATTCATTTTCGATTGGGGGAAGCTAATTTCCATTGAAATCTGTTCCCAAATGTCATGATTCAAAGAATCGAATAAATTTTATATGTCATCCTACTTGATTTTCGCAATAGTGCATTGCTGTCCATTTCGAAATCTGTGTCTGTCCAAGAAAATAAACTATGAATTCGACCCAGTAAAATTCTGGTACCAGGCCTTGTGGAGGCACAAGGACTCCCATTTTTTTTATGAGGTTTTTAATGACTTTGTCTCAGTTTTCAAAGATTTATTATTAGGAAAGGATACTCCCCGGATGTCTGTCCAGACAGCCAAGTTTTTGAATAGGAAGGGGACACTTGAACAAAAGGAAAATTACAGTGTACTAATGATCTTTGGCTCAAAGGAAAATCGTGCTTTCCTTCCATGCCACATCACAAACAAGATGTTTGTTACAGAAATAGCAAGGCAATACAACCACTGGTTGAATTTTTTCCAGGACAAGAGAAAAAAATAGTTCATTCCCGTGCCTTGGAAAGTCGGGGACTTCGTGTGCAGAAACGTCAACAAGATTGACAAATCCATAGGCCATTTTAAGAGCTTGAACCTAAAATATGCTGAAAGGCTAAAAGGGTTTGACCCTAATGGGATTTTTAGAGAACATTTACTATCAGTTGGCTTTAGCACCTCTTTTATCCATAGACGCCTGATCAAAGCCAGAGACAGTGATGACAACACTCCTACTTTTGACAATTGCAACGTAGAGACATTGCAAAGAGCAACTGAATTGTACAGACAATAGGGAAAAGGATCTAGTGAGAATAGTGTCCAGTCCCTAACCAACACTCCTAAGAGCACATCATGGAGCATCTCTTCAATGACCCACCTCAGTAAGAAAACAATCGATAAATCTTCAAATGGAGTAGGAGATAAGAAGCCTCCTCACAGAAAAATTGATAGTTCTCACAAGCTTCCCCTGATGAAGAAGAGAAAATAAATTGTAGGGTAGGCGAAAGAACCCGAAATTGAAAGTGAGCACATGGAACATGAAAATTCTGTGGATGCCTAGTTGCACAAAGTTGACCCAGCCGAGGACGCGATGCACCATAGTTCCACAATGGAAATAGCTGAGACCGACATTTTTTACGAAGATGAATCCTTCATATTCTAGAGCGTTGTTTTTGACAGCCAATCTAAAAATTTAATCATTGAAAAGAGAGATGTAACAAATAAGAAAGACAAATCTCGTACAGAGATTAACTTTAGGAAAATGCAGTCGTCCCAAATCTCTCGATTTCACCGTGCAACCACTGATGCTCTTGATGATTCCAATGGAGAAATTGAAGCAAATAATGCTAGACTGAACGACCGAATCAAGGAATTGGAGGAGGCTTTCATTGCTACCCCAGTGTTTGTTAGTCCTTTAGCAAAAACCGTGCCTGCTACCCCTACAACCAAGTTAAAATGATCCTCCGGCCTCCTCACATCCTATAGATCCTTTGTAGAGAAGAACATCAAGAAAATAATTCAACTAATTACTGAAGCCTGGGAAACATCACAAAATATAGCTTCCTTTCAAAAGAGGGCAAATGATTTGCACAAACATTTGTAGACAAATTTAAAAAATGAAGAACATTTCTATGAACAGATGGTGACCCCTTTTGCCAACCATGCCATCAACAAATCGGATCTGAAAAGAAGACAAGAGAATCTCCCCTCCCCAAAGCGGATCAAACAATTAAAAGCATGCTGGAAAAAGCAAGTTAAGAACCTGCAGCTCATTTTCGAATCATGTGAACAAACCATATCAGAAAAAGAACAATTATTCATAAACCTGACCCAAATAGACTTAGCTGGAAGTACCAACGAGGTTCAAGACCCAAACTTAATCCTCAAATCCTTTTCTTTGACCAAAAGCCTTCGATGAACAACTTGATATTTTAAAGGGGTTGTCTTTAGAAACGCTTTACGACATCCTTGAATATGGTGAAGATGAGGTCGACAACTGGATATTGGACTATTCAGCACACAATGAAGAAATTGAACAAGCTTTGCATAGTATTTCTGTGGATCTAAGGAAATTAGAAAACGAGTTTTTCAACATAGAAATCCCGAATGAAATCAACGTGGCCCCCATGAGAAGATACATTGAAGAATGGTTCCAATGGAGAATGGACAAGCTCATCGACAAAGGGAAACAACCGGTTGGCACAATTCCAATGGTCGTCAATGACATCAACACAAGCATATCTGCTTCATAGTAAGTCTATAATGATCACATCTTGTTTTCTTTATCAATCCAATTATTCTACCTCTTTAAATAGAAATCTCTAACCAAAGGCTCAGAACTTCCAATTTCTTCTTTTCAGGTCTTCCTCTCTACCGTTGCACACTTCTTCTTTCTACAATCATATTTCTATATGACAAACGCATTTAAATTTCCAGAAATATGTAACAAACATTATTAATTTTTGATAAATTTCAAAGAAAACTAATTCTATAATGCTACATTTTTTTTTCTTCAACTATGTTGGATGTCACGAAATTGTGGTTATTATATTTGAATGTTTAATGTGTGTGATTCCTGGTCCTTTTTTTCATTGCAAGGCATTATTAATTTTTGATAAATTAAAAAAAAAAACTAATTAGGAAATGCTAAATTTCTTTTCCTTCAACTATGCTAGATGTTAGGAATTTGTGTTTATTATATTTGAATTTCTTGAACCTTTATTGCAAGTCATTGAGACAAAAATTTCCTAAGTCCCATGTTTGAACTATACACACCCTAGCAAAAAAATGTTTCGTTCGCATATTAACCTTGGGAGTCATCTACCACCCAAATGTCTTCTGGCTGACCTGTGACATACTGCCACAATTCATCCTCTGTATGGATACCACCTGTACTTCAAGCTGCTTCCCATGTGTCTATGCTTGGTCCACAGTTCCACCACATTTATTACCATTCCAACCTGGTAGGGATTGGGCTGCCATGCAACATTTGTTATAAAAGGAGTGCATAAATATTTACTTTTCTCACTGAAATTAAAACTCACCCTTCAAATTTACCATTTTCACTGAAATTAAAACCCACCCTTCAAATTACCATTCTCACTAATGAAATTAAAACCCACCCTTCAAATTTCATTATTAATTCCAACTCCTCCAACGCTTCATCACTGATTCCAACTCCTACAACCAGTGTGCTTACGGATCATACTCTGAAATACTTTGAAACCAGCTGACGTGCTGAAGTTATGAAGAAACTGAATCTAAATACCGAAAATATGTCGATTATAAGTATAATTTATTTAACATATATTTTGTTTTACAAAAAATTATAAGTAATTTATTGTTATGAATTAAAATGCAATTTTTCTAAAAACAATTTTATTATAAAAGGAGTGAATGATTATTTACCCTTATCACTGAAATTAAAACCCACCCTTCAAATTTACCATTCTTACTGAAATTAAAACCCACCAATTAAATTTCATTATTGATTCCAACTGCTCCAACCTTTCATCCCTGATTCCAACTCCTACAACCCCTGCGGCACTAGCGGGTATGATCGTAATGCTTAGGGTTCATACTCTGAAACCCGCTGACGTTATGAACAGACTGAATCTGGGTACGGAGAATATGTCGGTAGAGGTAATTAAAGCTACAACAATCGAAGCCAACCGGTGGAAATATTGAGATTGATATAAATGGAGATCCTGTGAATAGAATGATCTTATCGTTATGTGAATGTAATGTCGCATAAAATAGCCGCTGTTGACTTTTAGTAGATTAACGTTTTTTGGGACTGTCGATTAGATGTCGATAATTTGTGCTTAATAAAATTTCCAAATGCTTTGGCGGTTCTACTTGTGTAGCCTTGATCTTTTTATCTACAATATGTCATCTGGACGGATACAGTCTCTGTCTCTTTAAGCGCGTTACAGAAAATTAAAAGAACTGAAATGCGAATCATAACAATAATGGCGCTCGTCACTAAAAGCTATCGACTTACGGAGCAATATTACTTGTACAAATACATTATAAATAGAGACAAGCTTACACTTCATGTCTTTAGCATTGCAATCTAAATTCCAAATTAACAAGATTATGAATGTAGGAATCATTTAATATTTCTTGTCCTTTGCTGCATCAAAACCAGGCCATGTTATCAGCAAAATGAAATAGAATCATATAGATGATGAACAACTTGACGAGGTTTATTACAAAGCAGAATCTGTGATTAGGGAGTTTCCTTGTAATAACCATTGTCGGTAACATATTCTGCGTTGCCGACGCCAGAGCCGATTTCGTAGCCATTATCGTTACCAGAACCGGTGACATAGCCACCACCATAACCTGAACGGTAGGCGCCATTGTTTTCCGATCGTCCGCCATAGCCTGAGGCGTATTGATCACCACCTTGCCCATAGCCACCATTAGAGCCATGCCACTCGGAGCCAGAACCAGACCCAGAGCCCGAACCATAAGTTGAACCACGGTATCTAGAACCCGCGGCATTACCAGCGCCATTGCGAGAACTGTCTTTGTATTTGGCACCCGCGTCGTCCCCGGCACTGTTTTGTGAATAGTATTCACCAGCTCTACCAGAACCGGAACGGTAGCCGCTCCCGGCTTCTCCATAACCGGCTCCACTGCCAGAACCAGCGTGGTAAGCCTCGCTATCGCCATATCCATATCCATTACCGTTTCCCTGACCTCGATAGGAACCGTAGCCATTGCCCGAACCGATTCCGTAAGCGTTATTTACACCGCTGCTGGCGTAGGATTCTCCATACCCGGCGGTATTTGATCCGCCATTGCGGTTGTCATAGGCAGGCTTGTTGTTAAAGAATCCGCTCTCTCTCGCCTCCATGTTACAGAGAAACAGACTCAAGGCAAGCACATATATGCACAGAACTTTAGTTATGCTGGGCGCCATTATCGATTATATCTTCGATATTGAGCTCAGGCGAAACTAGACTAGCTCTTGAAAAGATGAGAGCACGGGATGAAGAGAAAGCAAAGGTTTCGTATTTATAGATAGAAATTTGTTTCTGCTTTTACGGTTGATATCATGAATTGTTTATCGGATTCTTTACATACTGGGCTCCCACATGCCTGCGGGTCTCCCATGCCCTGCCCCACCTGCTAAAGTTGGTTTGCATTATTTTTTCTTGAAACGCCGATATCTCTAGTTGCTCTCTTTCTATCCATTAACCTTCAGTTTCTACAAGATATCAATATTGCTAGGTTTAGAAATGGTGTGGATGTGGAGGTTTCAGCCATCAGCGCCGCAGAAAGGGTTATGTCGATAACTCAACCTTGCAAAATCCATGATGAAGCGCACTTCTCTCTCATAATGTAGTCCTGCTGCACTGGTACTGTTGGCCATACACCGAACGAAGAGTTTTTGACCTGATGACATCGCATGAATTATATTTTTTTTAATGATCAGCATTTAAAACCATCTGGTTGATGCAGCCGCTGGTATTGTCGTGCTCTTTAATCTAAGGAACTTCGGGTTCCTCGTGGAATTCAGCTCTGACTATTGACAAAAGTCTGTTATCTCACCAAACGCTATTTAGATTGGCATGAAAAAGAGTAGTGTGAACGTTCATATTTTTGTAGGTTTTTTTGTTTATATTTTCTGTTTGATTTTGTCAGGATGATGAATAGTTGGATCTGCAGATTTGAATGATGAATAGTTGGATCTGCAGATTTGAGTGCAGATTTGAGTGGTTAATTTTCTATAATCTGAGTGTTTTAGGGGATTTACAACAAGCTTAATTTATTTATACATTCAGAAAGACAATTTAAATAACAGAAAATAGAAATTTTATCCAAATTTACATAGCTGGATTCTGACCAATTCTTACTAAAAAAAACCAAAAGATAGAACGTTTAGGTAACCCCAGACATGAAAATATTCTTACGATGTTAGTAAGCACTGAATTAGATTCTCTGTTAGTGACGGGCCAAGCCTGTATTGACATGTGAAGACACAAGGTTAAACATGGTGCTGTTGTGTAGAGTAGCAGAAACATTTGGAACGCAAATATGTTTTGCGTTCCATGGAGTCTGTAGTAATCGCCCGGTCTACCAAAAACAAATGATTGATTTCAGGGAAAGTTGGGAATAGTTGTTTGCCAAAGTCCATCATTCAGAAGCTTGCGGGCCTATGATCCTTGAGTATGGATTTCATAAAAACTCGCTGACAACCCACCAATTACTTTATACGCGCCATACTTTTCTCCGATGTCATATCAATCTTTTAACCATGATGTCGGTCCATTGGATTCTCTTCCTAGAATTGTAGATTTTTCAAGTGATTTGACCTCCTATATTGGAATTTGGTACGTTTGTTTTTAATTAATATTTTTATTGTAATATTTTATTGGTATGTTTTTTAATTAAGATTTATATAAAAAATAAGAAAATTTTAAAAAATTATTAATTATAATTTTTTAAATTATTATATGATGATGAGGATGATAATTAAAGTTCATTAAGATGGAATTGGTTTATTGGACTTTAAGAGGGTAAGGGATTACTCGTAATTTTTTAGAATTTTGGTTGGGCTATGACTAGCACAGCCACTCAAAACCGTGGCTGATTAACGCCGAAAGAAGCCAAAAAAAAAAAAACGCGAGTGCATATTGTTTGGATATTAAATCCAAGGTAAAATATTCAATACGACTCAGGGATGTGCAGCAAAACCTTGCTCATAATCAAACGATTAACCAGGAATCGAATATCGAGCCGACGCGCACGTTCATAAAAACGTGGCGATTA
>ML784677.1:51858-62541 GCA_009831015.1 Picea engelmannii
ATTTATCAAAATCTCATCCATTGATTTAAGAGGACGACTAAGAATATGCCAGCATCTTCAATTTTTAGCCATTAGATTATAATTTTAGATTAAAAGGTAATTAATTGTGCTCATTGTCAATAGGTATACGCCTTTCGGCGTAAAAAAGAGGGTGGTCATCTTCTAATAAATAAAAGTGAAACAACACAAGCAACAAGTTTCTTAATGTTGTTTTAAACAAAACCAGTCTCATAAAAAGGGTGTCTTCTTGCTAAAAATACAATAGATGATCATTTACTTCACAAGCAACAAGTTTCTTAATGTTGTTTTAAACAAAACCAGTCTCATAAAAAGGGTGTCTTCTTGCTAAAAATACAATAGATGATCATTTACTTCTCAATTTCAATATTGTTCTCTTTCATTCTCTGTGTATTTTGTATTGTGCAACATTTTATTCTTGTTCCCATGAAATTTAGAAGAAAGGTCATCCAACAATTGTTTTTTTGTTCTCAGAGCCAAATATCCTTCTCAGGACCTCCAATGCGCCCTCCTCGGGGCTTCCAACACGTTCATCTTTCACCATTCTCTAGTATCCAGTGACAGATCGATATTTGTGGTGAATGAAAATGATGTCGTCGTGAAGAAAGCCATCTTCAGAGGATTCTGCATCCACTGCCACAACTCCAATTCATAATTTAACGATGTCTCTCCAGGAGCTACTCTGTTTGCAACAACACAGAGCTCCAACATCCATGCATCTTGATACGTGCTTCCAATTACCAAAGTTTGCGAGCCAAATGAATGGTGAGAATCTCAACTCTTGGCTTCATAATCTTTCTGGACACATACTTCCATACATGTGCTGAGATGACGAAAGACATCAACCTTTGGATGGTCGCTCTGCAGCTCAAAGGAATTGCGCATACATGGTGGGACACTCAACAAGAGACTTATTCATGGGTCATGGATAGAGGTCACCTGGTCGAGACACAGACACCAGACATTACAACGTGGGATGAATTCTTCCAGGCTCTAAGAGAGCGCTTTTACCCACTGGGCTATCACCATAACCTCCTCGCCAGATGGTTGCATCTCCGACAACTGGCCAATCATTTTGTATAGGGATACATCGACATCTTGTGAAAACTGTGCATCCAGTTCTACATCACCGATCTAAAAGAGGTATTGATTGTCAAGTTCTATTTTGGCTTATTTTTAAGCATCTGTCATGAAGTTTATTTGATTGAGAGTTCTTCCTTAGATAAGGCATTTCTTCGAGCCTTGGCTGTTGAGTGTAAAGTGGCTCCTTGAATCTTGTCACCCCAACCCGGATATGACCTTTCTACTAATGTCCCTTCTCAGGTTACCCCTACCACCACCTCCACACCTCGAACGACGCACTGGTGTACCTTCCACAAAACCAACTCGCATGCTTCTGCCGACTGTCAGGCACTTCAGAACCTTCACCGAAACAAAAATCTTTTTGCAAAGGTAACTCAATTTGATTCCCCTGACCCTCCTAAACTCATTTCTCTCTAAAATCCTATAGAATTTGACCCATCTCTAATTTCGATGACCACTAATGAACACAACACATATATTGTGCTGATGTTTACCCATAATTGTCAAATTAAGTACGAATTAGCTACTCTATCCTAGACAATGGAAGCCAAAAATACCTCATCGTCGAGGACTTAGTCCAACGCCTACTACTCACAACTACTCCACACCCTAAACCATATCAACTTGAATGGGTACACAAGGAAATCTCGCGCCTCATTGTCTCCTGGAGATGTGCGATGACCTTTGCTATTGGCCCCTTCTAGAATATTTTGGTGTGTGATGTTTCTCCTTCAGATTGTGCTGACATGTTACTTGAAATCCCCTACCAACATGTTTGGAATGCACCTATGTTCTCACCTCCTCTACCCCTCACTCCACACAACCTCTAACCAAACAAGCAGTCACTAAGCAAGTAGGTCTAAACAAATATTTTTCCTTGTGTTTGGTTCGGCCCATTAAACTAGACCATATAACTAACCAAACACCTCGGGACATGGCTCCCCCACTTCCAAAAGTTCCAAATGCATTTCCCCAACCCACGGGACTACCCTCGTCTTGCTCTATTGAGAACACCATTGATCTCATTTCGAAAGCCTCTTTGTCCAATGCCCCTTCATACCCCCTTGCTCCCCAAGAGGCTAATGTGATAAAACACCAACCTGAGCAACTTTTGAATTCAGGCCCTACTCCACCTTCATCTTTTCCTTATGCATCTCTAACATTTCTTATGTCAAAAAAGGTTTTTATTCCAGCAGTCTCCGCCATCAGGTTATGTACTCCAACAAAAGTGCCATCATATTATAACACTTTTCCTAGCAGTTCCTCTTTTTCCAAACTGATTATTGAGAAATCTTCAGCCCAACAAAATTCTTACAAATGCAGTATAACAGGACAAAATCATTTGTAGAGGCATCCCTTCTTAGTTGGAGAAGTTAATCAAACAGGGTGTATTGGAAACACCCGTTGTTCTTCCAGGGAGCTTGTATTTAAGGGAAATGTTGAGGTAGATAATGAAGCATTGGTTGATCAATACTAAGTGGGGTCTTCACATCACCAACAAGAAAAACACTCATCACAGTGTTATACCCATACTTTCACTCAGTTCCATCTTCAGGTAGTTGATGCGTTACCAACTACATTGAAGCGTGCACAACAAAGGCCTCCTAAAATTCACATGCCATTGTTCTTTCACCTGGAAGCTCATGTGTGGATGTTGCAGGACAAGCACCAATTCAGAGGAAAATATCATCAGTTGCACCCACTCAGATATGATCCCGACATAGTTCGACAAAACATTGGAGAGAATGCATTGCGAATTTCCTCATTTGCTGGTGGAAGCAGAGACGCTTCCAGATCTAAAAAGGGAGGAATTGGGCCACCAAAGAGGGCGCCCATCTCCCTTCGCATAGTTGTTTCTATTGTAAACTTCCCTCACCAATCCAATTGAGAAGGGGAGCTTCTAATAAATAATTAGCATGATTTTTCCATCAGGAAGTTAACTAAATAAAAAGTGAAACAACGCTTGTCAGTTAGAAATAAAGAAACAAGTTTATTATTGATGTTCTAAACAAAAATCGTCCATTCTAATAAAAAGGTTTTCTTCTCGCTGAAAATAGAATAGATGGTCATTTACTTCTCAATTCCAATATCATTCTCTTTAATTCCCTGTCTATTTTGTATTGTGCAACGTTTTATTCCTGTGCTAGTCTATTTTGTTGTTGCATTTTAAATTTTACACATAGAATTTTGGATCATTGGTTATGTGCTCGAAAATCTTTAAGAGAAGCTATCCAAGATCATCATAGTTTTGTTGATTTAAAAGGTTATGAAGGTTGGTAGTGTGACAAATATTTTGAAATTGAGATCTAATATGGGTATAGGCTGGACAATCTAAGAGAAAGTGTTTTTCATCTTCAACCTTTTTAGTGTCACAAATATGACACACTCTTTCATCCCATGGCATTTTAGGAATTGAACAATGCCCAGTTTCACTATGGAGCTCGTGAGAATTTGTTCTTATCTTACCAATGCTTATTTTATTTTTTTACACTTGTCAAAACACAAACACAATTATGATCTTATAAATTAGGGTTGATTACATCCTTATAATACCTTAATTTTCTTTTTTCCTCTAACTCTTTATCACACAACATTTTCTCCTTAAGTTTTGATTTGATGATATTTTTAATAGTATCCTTATTCTACAAAATGGTATTTTCCATGATTCCCCAATAGCTTAGACAAGAACGGGAATCTTGATGTCATCCTCTCTTGAGTCGATGCTGGTTACAACTGGTTTTTGAAGCAATTTTATGAAGCTTATTGTGATCCATATTTTATGAGCAGAACGAAATGACTAAAGATTGTTAACAGGTTCTTAACACAAAATAACAAATATACAGTAAAACGGGTTTTCTATTAAATAATGAAATAAGCTGAAACTGTAAAATGCAGCGGAAACAAGCTTGTTGGAATGGTGGCGGCTTATCTATGAGAAGAGATGTGATGGTTGCACTCATTCACAAGAAGATGATTACAATGAGGATCTAAAGGCCTTTTTACAATAAGAAGGAATTCCAAAAACAATAGACATATAAAAACCTAACCCTAGGAGACGAAGCGTCAAAAGTCATGTGGGCCTCATTTGAGTAAGTTAGTACATCAACTTCCAGGGGTCGTAACTTCTACATACGATCTTTGTTTTAGGCGTATGATAGCCCGTTCGAAAGGTATCTTCGAGGAGATTCATTTTAGGCATAATATCAAAGGAAATTTGATATTGCAAACCTGGTTTCCCAAAAACCATCGTTTAGGGCCTCAAAACGACTCCGGAAGTGAAAACCTACTAAAAATAATAAATTACCAAAATTGCCAGAAAACTGTTTTGAGATAGTTGGAAAAGGTGGGTGGCCACCGATATCTACTTGGATCAATCCTTCTTCCTTAGGAATCAATGGTATCCATTGTGTTGAGGTCCCCCACCAGATGAGGAAATTTATGTTGAATTTGGCCCCGGGTGAGCCACTTGCCTTGGTGCAGGAGCTGCCTTGCTTTGACGACTCGATAAAGATGTATCCTTTTTTATCAAGTGCCCTTGATCTGTGTGTCCACAATCTAATCATTGGATGCTTGTTGTATGTAGTTGGGGTTGACCTCTATTGGTGTCAACTTTTCTGCTACGCCTGAGGTGTCCAATAATGGTGGGAAATAAGGGCGAAGGAGATCCACGTTGAACATTGGGTGCAGGCCAAGGAAAGGAGGAATGTTGAGATCAAAATCGTTATCCCCCACGGACTTGGTGATGGTTTACGGACCATAGCGGAGTAGGTGAAGCTTCCGATGGGGTCCTGTAAGGCGTTATTTCTGCAAGTGCAACCAAAGTTTGTCGCCCACCTGAAACTTATGTGGCACCCGATGTTGATCATGGAGTTGTTTGTACTTGTCATTGGACTTCTGTAGGATATCTTGAACCTGTTGGCGGATGTGCTAGATCCACTCAATGAACCGAGTGGCTTTGTCAGCTTCCGTTGGAGCAGGATATGAGTCGGTCAAGGTGACTGCAAGGGGAAGTGCAACATCTATGGGACCTAATAGTTGGAATCCCAACCCCACCTGAAAGGGTTGTGATCGGTTGAGCTATGGAGGGCTCGGTTGTAGCTATGTTGGACATAGGGAAGACTCTCATCCCATGTGCGAGGGTTCTTTGAATTATACATGCGAAGGATATGCACAATCATTCGTTTTATGACCTTGATTTGGCCATCTATTTGGGGATGGAAGGCCATGGATTTGGTGAGCTTGGTGTCCAACAGTAACCAGAGGCTCGACCAGAATGTGCTGAGAAATTGACTGTCCCAATCTGAGACAATGGTTTGTGGGATTCCAAAATGTACCCAGACTCGTTCAAAGAAGAGTTTTGTAGTGGCCTCTGTTGTGATGCTCTTCTTGCAGGCAACCAGAATCGCCATCTTAGAAAAGAGATCAACCACCAAAAAAACACAGTCATTTCCCCACTTGGTGGATGGGAGGCCCGACATGTAGTCTATTGAGATGGATTCCCATGGCCTATCAGGAGTAAGAAGAGGGGTGTACAGGCCCTGTTTCTTAGTGGTCGGTTTGGCAATAGCGCAAGCAGTGCAAGACCTGATATACTTATTGACCTCTTATCGAAGTTTCGGCCAGTAGAAATGTTTTTGCAGCATCACCACTGTCTTTTCGACACCGAAGTGTCCTGCCACCCGACTGTAGTGGGCTTCCCAGATCATCTTCACTCACTCGCTTGATGGAACATAGATATGGCCTAGACGACACAACAACCCATCCTGAAGATGGAATTTACCGACAATTGCGTTTGCACCCAACATTTGGTAAGTGGTGGAGAAGTTCAACTCTGTCTCATAGAGTTGGGGCCATCCATAGGTCTCATGGCCGCAAGAGTCTAGCACTGTGGTAAGTGTCGCGATTGGCGGTCTACTGAGGAAATCAACAATGTGATTGGTGCTTCCTGTTTTATACTTGATGTTGAGGTGGAATTGCTGCAAGTATGTGGAACACTTTTGATGGTGGTTATTCTGTAATTTTCCTTGTGTCTGCATGAAATACAGTGGCTTATGATCAGTGTGGATGACTGTCTCATTCTCGAGAATGTAATGTTTCACTAGTGGCAGGCTTGCACAATGGATTAAATTTCTTTGTCGTAAGTAGGGTACTTATGGACAACATCTGATAGTGTCTCACTATGATAGGCCATAGGGTGACCGTGCTGAGTGAGAATGACACCCACATCATAGTCTGAAGCATTTGTCTCGATCTCAAAGGGTTGTTGTAGGTCTGGTAGTGAAAGTTCTGGGGATGAGCACAAGTGTTGCTTCAAATTATCGAACTCTTGTTGTTGGGACCGACGCCACACAATTTTTGCCTTACCACCACCCCTGGTTATTTGGCAGAGGGCCCATGAAATATGGGAGAATCCCAACAGAAACATGCGGTAGAAATTGGCAAGGCCTAAGAAACTTCGAAGCTCGGTGAGTGTGGTTAGGGAATCACAGATGAATTGGATCTTGGCTGGATCCACATGTACGCCATGATGATCAACAATGTAGCCTAGGTAATGGACCCTGTGCATGCCGAAGGAGCATTTTTCCAAGTTGGCGTATAGCTTGTGCTGTCGTAGGGTGTGCAAAACCTGTTGAATATGTTGCAAGTGTTCGGCCCAAGTCTTGTTGTAAATGAGAATGTCATCCAGATACACCACTACAAAAGTATTGGTGAATGTTCGTCGGATGTCATCCATCATCCTCATGAAAGTGGCTGGAGCATTTATCAAACCAAAGGGCATGATCAACCATTCAAAAAGGCCTTCCTTTGACTTGAAAACAGTCTTCCATACATCTGTCTATTCTATCGGGACCTGGTGGTAGCCAGACTTCAGATCAATCTTACTGAAGTATTTGGTCCCTGTGAATTGATCAAGGAGGTCATCAATTAGGGGAATCGAGTACCGGTTTCTGACTGTGATTTTATTCAGAGCCCATTAATTAATGTAGAGTCCCCAGTTTCCATATTTCTTTTGTACTAGCATGATTGGTCTCTCGCAAGGTGATGATCTAGGACAAATGTGCCCCTTGTGGAGAAGTTCTTGGATCTATCGCTTGATCTCCTCATTCTCTAACGGAGAGTGGCGATAGACTATCCCATTGGGAAGCAGTGCGTCGGGGGTCAGATCGATGGGGTGCTTGACCTGGCAGTGTAGAGGTGCCCCAGTAGATGAGGAGAAGATATCCAAGTATTCTTCCACGACCTTATCTACTTGATTCTGCTGTGTGGAGAGGTCGACCGTAGAGACCCTGGATGTGGATGTGATATTTTTCTTATTTTGAGAGCGAATCACGAAGAAGAAAAAATTCCCTATCTTAGAGATGACCTTCCTGCATTTCTTAGCATAGATCAAGGAAATAACACTAGGTGGGACTGCCTCGGGTATCCTGTACAATTTCCTATTCAAAGTAATATTAACACTATGAGGCCTAGTCTCATATATGACATCACGTTTCCATAAATAAGGTTGGCCCAAAATAAAATCACAAACTTCGAGAGGAGAAACATCACACAATACCTTGTCTTTAAAGGGATTGATGTCATTTGACAGTCGACACTGTTGGCTGACACGGAGATCGCTTCCTTGGTGGAGCCATTCAATGGTGTAGGGTTGTGGGTGCATCATTGTCGGCAAGGCCAGGCACTTGATGACCTCTGCTGAGATGAGGTTCTTCTAGCTACCGCTATCAAGGATGAAGTGCAGCGAGGTTCCTTTTACCCACATTTGTGAATGGAAGAGGCACTCTCCTTCTTCTGTCTTGTCTGGTTCACCAGGATGGAGCTTGGTGGTAGCAATGGTGGCACTGGGTTCCATGTCAATGATCCGTCTTCACCTTTCTGCTTTTGGCTCAGAGTCAGAATCTGCATTTGATTCAGACGCTTTCACTTTGGCCACCAACGACTACTTTGAGCGACAGTTAGTAGTGTTATGCCAAGGGCTCTTATGGAAGTTTCACCACTTCCCAGTATCTTTCTTTTTCTTTCTGGTGTCCTTATTTGCTTATATCTTGGAATGGTTTTCCTGATATTGTCCATCTTTTCTCCATCCTTTTTTCTGTGTTTTGGGGCCGCCCTTTCTTGGCTTTTGTTATGCAAGGTTCCCAGGCCCAAATTGTCGCGTCTTTTGTTTGATCTTCTGCTCGATTTTGATGGCATATCGGTAGGCCACGCCCAAGGATGAGATGTACATAAATTTCATTTTGTTCTGGATGTATCTATGCAGAGAACTGCGATACTTGAGCACTAGATGTCGCTTTGAATCGTTGATACCCAGCTTGGTGCGCAAGGTATGGAAGATATTTGTGAAATCTGGCACAACTTGGTCTGTTTCTTGCCGCAGTGTGATCCATTTGGTATACAAGTCGTCATAACTTCTGACAGGGTGGTATTGTTCCTTAATAGAATCCATGAAGGATACCCAGGTGGCCGTGACTGTAAATAATGATGGTTCCTCTGTTTCCTTTTTCTCACAGAAAGTTTGACACCAATCTTTGACATGGGGAACAACTTTGAGGAGTGAAAAAGTAATATTTTCTCTATTCGAAAAGTTATGAACATAAAAATGTTGGCACATTTATTATGAGTAGACAGAAGGAAGAGTATTTGTTTGTCATTGATGGAAAGCTCATCCCGACGATGACAAACAAGAGAAAGTGGCAATACCAACAACACAATGATGATCACATGATAATATCAGAAGCGTAAACTCCAGGAGTCAAGGAAACAACTCATGGCAGAAAATCGTGAAATACGAAACCATGACTTAATCTCCATTTTGGAGTTTCGGATACCGGGAGTTGGAGGTGTCAAGGACACTCATGACAAGAATGATGAAATCACAAAATGAGAAACCACGACTTAATCTCCATTTCAGAGTTTCGGATAACGAGAGTTGGAGGTGTCAAGGACACTCACGACAAGAATGATGAAATCGCGAAATGTGAAAGATCAGAGCATGTCAAAGACTCCATTTCAGAGTTTTACAGATTGGGAAATCAAAGATCAAAGGAACTTTAACCTTTGAAGTAGCGAACCTCGAAATCCCAAAAAAGACACATCAACAAACCACGTCAGCAAACCACGTCAGCTAAGGACACGTGGCACAATTAGGCAATGACAAGTGTCAAGCTGATTCAACATTTCAGGCACATGTAAGTCACGAATTAGAGTGACACGTGCCAGCTATTCGACACGTGTCAATCCACGTGTGACGTCAACAGGTTTACGTCACATTGGAACTTTCTATTTCGGGGTTTTTACATAGCAAGCAGAAACTCCACCATCACGAAGTCTCGAACTCCGAAATGATGAAATGCGAAAAACACCTTTTGGTGTAGGTTGTAGTCACCGTCAGTGGTCATGTGAAAGGGAGGAGCTAGCACCAAGCTAAGCTCCTTTTCAGTGATCATAACATGAAGAGTCAAGACTCTTCACGATAGGAATGCCGAAATGTCGAAATGCCGAAATGCAAAATGGCGAAATCAACACGAGACCCTGTGCTTGTAATCCAACGGTGTTGGATACTTGGAAATCTGATCGAAGGGATACTGTTGCTCTTCATGATTAATTGTTCAGTTACAATTCAGTTAGCAGAACCGAATCATGGTTCTTGGACGGTTGGCGTTTCAGTTGCTGAAGCGTTGTTCGAGGGATTTGAGGGGTAACTGAAGGGGTTGTAGTGTATAAAAGAAACACGTAGTGACTGTGTGTGGTTGGTCGTTTTGAATGAAAAATGAGTTGAACTATAAGAAAGGGAAAATTAGAGTATGCGCAGTGTGAGACCGACAGTATGCACAGTGTGAGATAAAACTCAGAGATGAGTAACAGATGAGGAATAGACAGAAGCAAGAGCAAAGTTGAAGAACAACTTGAAGCAGAGCAGAATTGCAGAACATACAAAGGAAGAGAAGAATTGCATAACAGTTAGAAGCATACCAGATTTATAGAACAGAGAAGAAGTGGTAAGAATCGATTTATCTGTGTTGTTGGTTATTCAATCATTTGTCTATAATTAGGGAGGTAGGGTGGTGCTAGGGAGGACTGTGGTCTTCTAATATTCGAGTTGGTGCTTGAATATTGGGAGTTGTATCTTCCATCTAGTTGTGGCTAGAAAATATGGTGGTAGGGTGGTGCTTGGGAAAGCACAGAGTTTTCTATATGAAAGTTGGTGCTTGTATAAGTGGAAGTAGGTGCTTCCATCCAGTCGGTGCTAGAACAATTAGGGAGTTGGTTCTTCCTTCTAGTAGGTGCTAGAGAAACCAAAGAGTTGGTGCTCTCAAACAAGTTGGTGCTTGTATAAGTGGAAGTAGGTGCTTCCATCCAGTCGGTGCTGGAACACTCAAGGAGTTGGTGCTTCCTTCTAGTTGGTTCTAGAGAAACCAAAGAGTTGGTGCTCTCAACAAGTTGGAGCTTGTAAAAAAGAGGTAATAGCCTCACTTTGAGTTGGTTCTCAAACATAGATGATGTATAGAACTTAAAATATTTCCTATCATTTCGAAGAATAAGAGGTTTTCTCCCTTTATGGGTTTCCTCATGAAAATCTAT
>ML784677.1:62636-76905 GCA_009831015.1 Picea engelmannii
GTAAGCTTAAACATGACAAGTCATGAAGGGACTTCAACCACTAAGCCTCCTCTGTTTGATGGAACAAATTTTTCCTTTTGGAAGGTTAGAATGAGAACATACCTAATGGCCTTAGGTGTTGATGTTTGGGATGTAGTAGAGACTGGATACATAGAGCTTGTTGTGCTAGCTTCCAAGGATGATAA
Source organism: Picea engelmannii (assembly GCA_009831015.1). NCBI lineage: Eukaryota > Viridiplantae > Streptophyta > Pinopsida > Pinales > Pinaceae > Picea > Picea engelmannii. The sequence goes on from ML784677.1 coordinate 62,822, forward strand.
GTTAGAATTTAGCTTTAATGCTAAGGGAATGAATGCTATCTTGAATGGACTTGTAGAAGCTGAGTTTGTAAAGGTGATGCATCTTCAAACTGCCAAATAAATGTGGGATAAACTTATTAGCAGCTATGAAGGAAATGAGAAAGTAAAAGATGCCAAACTTCAAACATTTAGGTTGAATTTTGAACAACTAAAGATGAATGAAGATGAAATAGTTAGCAAGTATTTTTAAGAGTTGAAGAAATTGTGAATTCCATGAAGGGTCTTGGTGAGAAGATTGAAGAATCAATTTTAGTTCAGAAGATTTTAAGATCTTTGCTTGATAAATTTAATCCAAAAGTCTTTGCAATAAAAAGAACTAAATGATCTTAAAACTCTGTCCATTGATCAATTCCTGGGAACATTAACTGCATATGAAATGAGAATTAACAAAGATAAATCCATTACTAGAGAAGCATCTTTTAAAGCAGACAAAAATACTGATTCAGATTTAGATGATATTGAGGAAAAATTTGTGAGAAGGTTAAAGAAAGGATCAAGAAAATATCAAGGCAAGCTTCCCTTCAAATGTTTTAACTGTGGTAAGATAGGTCATTTTGCATCTATGTGTCCCCATCAGAAAAAGGACCAGAACTCTGATGATGAAAAGAAGTACAAATTCAATAAATATAGTAAAAATAAAAGTTTGTGTGAAAATAATGACAATTCCTCAGAAAACATAGATAGTGATTCATCATGTGAAGACAAAGTGAATGATTTTATGCTTATGGATATGGGAGATCTTGATGATAAACACATAGGAGGTGAAATGGATGATGAAGAAGTTGTGATGGATATGGAAGGTGAATTAATCAGTGCTTTGGAAGAAATTGACAGACTCATATGTAAGAAGAGAAAACAAAAACAGTTGTTGAAGCAGTTTAAAATGAATAGTGAAAAACCTGATGAAAACTTTTCTCTACTAAAAGTGGAGTTAGAAGAGGCAAAGAAAATAGAAGACATACTGAAACAACAATTGTTAGAGAAGAAAGCGAGGTGTGAAGCCTTAGAAGAAGAGATAGTAAAAACCAGAAAAAAAATGGAGAAGTTTAAGGGATTGTATCACCAAAATCTGCCAAGTATTAAAGCCTCGGAAGGATTAACCTCCATTCTAAATCGATAAAGAAACCCAAAGTTGAAAGCTGGATTGGGCTATGAAGAAGGATCAAGTAGTGATCATCCAAGTAATACAGAACCTATCAAGTTTGTCAAATCCTCAAACATTGACAACAATCACTCTGTAGAAACAAAGAAAGAGAATCAACCACCAAGAAGGAATGAAAGAAAAAGTACCAAAACCAAATCTATAGATCAGAGAGATTATCAACATGAAAGAAATCGACCTCCTCAAAGAAGATAGACTTTTTCAAGGTACAAAGGTTTTTTCTATGGTTATTGTTTTTTCTGCTCTAATTTTGGTCACAAAGCTATAAACTGTTCATTAATATTTAGATATGAACAATCAATATATTCAACGAATAACCATCTTCCACAATAAATATCGAGACAACCAAGCAACAAACAACCTCAGACTATAAATCATGCGATGGCTGGGAAAATGACGCAGGTTAAGCATAACAATAGTTATGAGCATAACAATCACTATGATCTTCTATTTAGTGAACCAAAATGTTACATCTGTCATAACTATGGACATAAAGTTGTAGATTGTCGCTTAAGGAATTTTAAGTCAGACTCGAATCTTACTGCTGAAAATTTCAAGATTTGGAAGAAGAAAGAAGATGACAAGTGTAGACTAGTGTTATCAGCCCAAAGAGAAAAGAATCCCTAGTATATTGACAGTGGATGTTCCAAACATATGACTGGAGACAAAAGTAAGTTTCTAATTCTAAGTGAAAGCAAATCAGGTAATGTAACTTTTAGAAATGATGCACCAGGAAAAATAAAAGGTAAATGAATGGTAAGTTTGAGTAATGGCAAAGGGAAATCCCAAGATGTGTTGTTTGTAGAAGGTTTGAAACATAATATTCCTAGTGTCAATCAAATCTGTGACCGAGGATGTGAATTCATTTTTACCTCTAAAGATTGTAGAATAAAATATGTAAATTCAGGACAGCTAGTTGTGAAAGGGATAAGAACAGAAAACAATGTCTATGTGTTAAAACAAGAAAAATAAGAATGTTACTTAAGCAAGTATGATGAAAGTTGGTTATGGCATAAGAGACTTGGACACTTAAATTTTTATCATATAATCAAGCTCAAAAAAAGTGGGGCAGTAAAGGATCTTCCAAAGATATCAAAGCCATATGATTATGTTTGTAAACCTTGCCAGATAGGAAAACTTACTCACACTCAGTTCAAATCTAAAAACTTTCCTTCAATAGAAAAACCTCTCTAGTTAGTACATATGGATTTATGTGGAACATCAACGAAAGAAGGTACAGGAAAATAAAATTATTTTATGTTGATTATTGATGATTATTCTAGACTAACATGGGTTGCCTTTTTCAAGGAAAAATCTGAAGAATTTGAAAAATTCAAAGTGTTTAAGGCTCTAAATGAGAATCAAATAGGAAAAAGATTGAAGGAAGTAAGGTCTGATAGAGGAGGAGAGTTTAGCTCATGGAACTTCAAAGAGTTCTGTGATAAACATGGAATCAAAAGAGAGTACACAATTCCAAGGACTCCACAACAAAATGGAGTTGTTGAGAGGTAGAATAGATTAGTATAACAAATGGAAAGATCAATGATGAATGAAAGAAATATACCTTAGACATATTGGGTGGAATCAATTCATGCAGTTGGTCATATCCTTAACAAAGCACATCTCATACCACACAATGACAAGACTCCTTATGAACTATGGTTTGGAAGACCTGCTTCAATCAAACATTTTAAAGTCTTTGGGAGTAAATGTTACATTAAGAATAATGATGAAAATATTGGCAAATATGATGACAGGGCTGATGAAGGTATCTTCTTGGGTTATGCTACAAACAATAAGGGATATAGATGTTACAATAAGAGACTGCATAAACTGGTTGATTGTATAGACATAAAAGTTGATGAAGAAATCTCGGTCAGAAATGTAAGCAGTGTTGATCCAAGCACAAAAGATGTAGTTGAATACGAAGATGAACAGGTCCAAGAATCATAAAGAGAAGAATCTGAATCAGATGAAGATACGAATACTCCGACTGACACAAATTAGTAGAAAGAAGCAAAATCACCTCTCATAATTGTTAGAAAGAATCATCCTAAAAATCAGATAATTGGAGATAGAAATAAAGGAGTTCAGACAAGAAGGAAATTGATTAAAGACTCAGAACAATCTCATGTTGCTTTTTTATCTATGACTGAACCAATTTTTTTTTATGAAGCTAGCCAACATGATGATTGGACTAGAGCTATGAATGAAGAGCTTGATCATATTGAGAAGAACAATACTTGGGAGCTTGTCCCTAGACCTGAAGATAAGAATGTAATAGGTTCCAAATGGGTGTTCAAGAATAAAATGAATGAAAAAGGACAAGTTGTTAGAAATAAAACCAGATTAGTCTATAAAGGGTATGCACAAGTTGAAGGTCAGGACTTTGATGAAACTTTTGCACCAGTGGCAAGATTGGAGGCCATCATAATGTTCCTTGCATATTCATGTCATAAGAACTTTAAAGTGTTTCAGATGGATGTTAAGTCAGTTTTTCTTAATGGAGATCTAGAGGAAGAAGTATATATGGAGCAACCTGAAGGATTCTCATTGATAGATAATCCTAGTTATGTTTGCAAGCTGAAGAAGGCCTTATATGGACTGAAACAAGCACCACGAGCTTGGTATTATAGACTGGACAAATTTTTACAAGACAAAGGGTTCAAGAAAGGTATTGTTGACAACAATCTCTACATTAAGTCTAAAGGTGATAATTTACTAGTTGTTTTGGTTTATGTAGATGATATTATTTTTGGTGTATTAATGAATCATCTATCCAGTGGTTTTCTAACTCTATGCAAACAGAATTTGAGATGTCCATGATAGGAGAACTGTCATATTTTCTTGGTTTACAAGTAATTTAGAGTTTTGTAGGAATATTTATCTCTCAAGAAAAATATTTGAAAGAGATGTTGAAGAAATTTCAAATGGAGGATTCCTCTCTTGTTAGTACACCTATGGTGGTTGGTTGCAAGCTCAGTAAAGATGATATGTCACCCGATGTTGATCAAAGGACATACCGATCAATGATAGGCAATCTTCTGTACATCACAACATCACGTCCTGATATAATGCAAGTTGTTGGAATGGTAGGTCATTATCAGTCAGCTCCTAAACAAAGTCACTTGGTAGATGTCACAAGGATATTCAAATACTTGAAGGGAACAATGACTTATGGTCTATGGTATCCCAGAAATAAGAATTTTCAGTTAACTACTTATTCAGATGCAGATTGGGCAAATTGTGTGGATGAGAGAAAGAGCACCAGTGGAGGTGCCTTCTTCCTGGGTGACTCGTTGTTAGCATGGATTAGTAAGAAGAAGGGATCTATTTCCTTATCAACTACAAAAGCAGAGTACATTGCTGTTGCTACTCGTTGCACTCAGATTTTATGGATGATACAAACTCTTGCAGATTTGAAGGTAACTTACACTAATCCCATTCCACTTCACTGTGATAACACTAGTGCCATCAATCTCTCTAAGAATCTTGTACTTCACTCAAAATCTAAGCACATACCAATAAAATACCTTTTTCTCATAGAACAAGTTACAAAAAGAATTGTTCAGTTGAATTATATTCTTTCCACAAAATAGATAGATGCTATCTTTACTAAATCGTTAGCAGCGACCCCTTTTGGATATCTTTGTCAAAAGTTGGGGGTTATAACTTCTTTCGTCTAATCTGTTCACCTGATCAGGGGGAGTACTTATTGAATATCTGTTGTATTTCTAAGTTGCTCATAGTTGAAAGGGGGAGTATGCACTGTAACAACTCAGGGGGAGTGTGTTACTTCTTTGACATTGATGTAAAATGGGGAGAAAGTGTAATGGTAAGGATGCTATGAGTAGTGTCTTCAAGGTTGCCATCAATGCCAAAGGGGGAGATTGTTGGCATATTTATTACAGGCAGACATAAGGTAGAGTATCTATTTTTCATTAATGGCAAGCTCAGCCCGACGATGACGAACAAGAGAAAGTGGCAAGACCAGTAGCACAACGATGATCACATGGCAATATCAGAAGCGTAAACTCTAGGAGTCAAGGAAGCAACTCACAGCAAAAAAATGCGAAATGTGAAACCATGACTTAATCTCCATTTCGGAGTTTTGGATACCGGGAGTTGGAGGTGTCAAGGACACTCATGACAAGAATGATGAAATCAAGAAATGCGAAACCACGACTTAATCTCCATTTCGTAGTTTCGGATATCGGGAGTTGGAGGTGTCAAGGACACTCACGACAAGAATGATGAAATCACAAAATGCGAAAGATCAGAGCATGTCAAAGACTCCATTTCGGAGTTTCAGAGATCGGGAAATCAAAGATCAAAGGAACTTTAACCTTTGAAGCAGCGAACCTCGAAATCCCGAAACAGATAGATCAACAAACCATGTCAGCTAAGGACACGTGGCATAATCAGGCAATGACAAGTGTCAAGCGGATTCAACATTTCATGCACATGTAAGTCATGAATCAGAGTGACACGTGGCAGCTATTCAACACGTGTCAATCCACATGTGACGTTAGCAGGTTTACATTAGATCGAAACTTTCTATTTCAGGGTTTTTACATAGCAAGAAGAAACTCCACCATCACGAAGTCTCGAACTCCGAAATGACGAAATGCAAAAAAAACCTTTTGGTGTAGGTTGTGGTCACCGTCAGTGGTCATGTGAGAGGGAGGATCTAGCACCAAGATAAGATCCTTCTCCGTGATTGTAACATGAAGAGTCGAGACTCTTCACCACAGGAATGCCGAAATGCGAAATGGCGAAATCAATGCGAGACCCTGTGCTTGTAATCCAACGGTGTTGGATACATGGAAATCTGATCGAAGGGATACTGTTGCTCTTCATGATTAATTGTTCAGTTATGATTCAGTTAGCAGAACCGAATCATGGTTATTGGACGGTTGGCGTTTTAGTTTCTGAAGCATTGTTCTATGGATTTGAGGGGTAACTGAAGGGGTTGTAGTTTATAAAAGAAACACGCAGTGACTGTGTGTGGTTGGTCGTTCTAAATGAAAAATGAGTTGAACTGTAAGAAAGGGAAAATTACAGCATGCGCAGTGTGAGACCGACAATATGCGCAGTGTGAGATAAAACTCAAAGATGAGTAATAGATGAGGAATAGACAGAAGCAAGAGAAGAATTGCAGAACAAATTGAAGCATAGCAGAATTGCAGAACAAACAGAGGAAGAGAAGAATTGCAGAACAATTAGACGCAGACCAAATTTACAGAACAGAGAAGAAGTGGTAAGAATCGATTTATCTATGTTGTTGGTTATTCAATCATTTATCTATAACCAGGGAGGTAGGGTGGTGCTAGGGAGGACTGTGGTCCTCTGATATTCGAGTTGGTGTTTGAATATTGGGAGTTGTAGCTTCCATCTAGTTGTGGCTAGAAAACAGGGTGGCAGGGTGGTGCTTGGGAAAGCACATAGTTTTCTATATGCAAGTTGGTGCTTGTATAAGTGGAAGTAGGTGCTTCCATCCAGTCGATGTTGGAACACTTAGGGAGTTGGTGCTTCCTTCTAGTAGGTGCTAGAGAAACCAGAGAGTTGGTGCTCTCAAACAAGTTGGTTCTTGTATAAGTGGAAGTAGGTGCTTCCATCCAGTCGGTGCTGGAACACTCAGGGAGTTGGTGCTTCCTTCTAGTCGGTGCTAGAGAAACCAGAGAGTTGGTGCTCTCAACAAGTTGGAGCTTGTAAAATAGAGGTAGTATCCTCACTTTGATTTGGTGCTCAAACATAGATGATGTACAAAACTTAAAAGATTGTCTATCATTTCAAAGAAGAAGAGGTTTTCTCCCTTTATGGGTTTCCTCGTGAAAATCTGTCTCTGTGTATATATTATGTGTGATTGATGCTCATTATTTATGTTTTTCATATTATGTATAATATTGATGGTCACTTGATGAAATATGAAAAATGGCTTAACAGACTTAATATTTTTTAAGCACAGTAGCAACTGATTCACCCCCCCCCTCTCAGTTGCCTTAGTAATTTCAACATACCCTTCTAGTAGATTCAACCACTTGTCTACAATGTATGCGTCTATCTGACCTTCAAATATAGGAATATTGTAGTTTATTTGTACCTTGAAGTGGGTAGCGCCTCCACTCAAAGAAGATGTGTCGCATGTTGGTAGCCGTCGAAGGATTTGAGTGAAACTATCCATCATCTTGTTCCTTAGTTGCATGAGGGCTTCCTCAATAAACATTTTGAAAGGATCTCCTGTCCCATCATATTTATTTTCTCCTGCCATGAGAGGTTGCTTGGGTGTGCGAGATATTTTTTCCTCAAGAGAAACAAACTCGAGACCCAACTCTTTGTACTCTGACCTCGTTGGGGACATGCATTAAGATGACAAGGAGCAGACCGCTCTGATATCACTGATCCGTATTTTATGAGAAGAACTAAATGACTACATATTATTAACATGTGCTTAACCCAAAATAACAGAGATACAGTAAAACCAGTTTTCTATTCAATAACGAAATAAATTGAAACTGTAAAATGCAACAAAAAAAAGCTTACTGGAATGGTGGCGGCTTATCTCTGAGAAGAGAAGTGACGATTGCGCTTATTCACAATAAGATAATTACAATGAGGCTTTAGAGGCCTTTTTACAATAAGAAGGAATGTTAAAAACCCTAGACATCCAAAAACCTAACCCTAGGAGATGAAGCGCCAAAAATCATGTGGGCCCCATTTGGGTAAGTTAGTACATCAACTTCTCGGGGTCGTAACTTTTGCATACGATATCTGTTTTAGGCGTATGATAGCCTGTTTGAAAGGTATCATAGAGAATATTCATTTTAGGTGAAATATTAAAGGAACTTAGATATTGCAAACCTATTTTCCCAAAATACATCGTTTAGGGCCTCAAAACGGCTCCGAAAGTGAAAAACTGCTAAAAATAGTAAATTACCAAAATTGCCATAAAACTGTTTTGAGACAGTTGGAAAAGGTGGGTGGCCATCGATATCCACCTGGATCATATTCTCTTCCATGTTTTTTAACTTGTTCTTATACATTAGGTATCTGGTCATAGACGTGCTCTTAATGGGGGAAATGATTTCCTCTAAGAGGAGGATAGGATAGGGCATATTTACTTTAATTTTGAGATTATAAGTTATAAAATTCTTTTGTATTTTCTCTATCTTTATATAGGATTCATGAGAGATACTACATCACGAGAATTCACATCCATAGAGAATGATAGGCATAAAAAGAGTTTCAAAGTGGACTTTATTCACATCCCATATGCAATGATCAATTGATTTATAATTGTTTTCAAGCCCATAATAAGATTTACATCCCCCAATAATTTTTTTCTCAATGCTATAATTCCAGTTGAGCTTGTGGTGAATGTTGGTGTGTGATTATAATACCCTAGGTTCAAGTTATCTAACCAAAAAAACCCTTTAGACACTGACCCTTTCAACATCACATACATGTAAGTGAAGTCTCACCTGAGGCATCTATTGGGGCTGTAAGAGCCAAGATTCTATAGGAACGAGGGGATGGGAGATGACCATATTATTCATTCTTACTTATCTACTCTTTGTGCATTATCCTGTGTATAATATTCCTTGGTTACTTAGTAATTGATGTTGTGCATTACCATCGTGCTGCATATTGCAACATAAACTATTCACCATAGCATCCATAACTATTGTGCAATGATCATATAGTAAACAGATATAGTCTAACCTGACTAAACCTACTATTCATAAAAAATCACATGAATCACCCTCATAGAGACACAGAGTTATCGTGATTCACCCAACTTTGGGCTATGTCCACAATGATTTACTTCTTTATTATGCTTTGTATAATCAACCTAGGCTTGTGCACTGTGGTTACAATAGATATATAAGGATATCATTCCCCATCTTTCCTAGCCGCTTTGCAGTGCAAACCTCTCCCTCCAAAAAGCTCCCTAAACCTTCATACATAGAATTTTTCTCACTCTCTCTCTATTCTCTCAACAACTTCTGGCCTTTAGCCCAACTTCAACAACAACAACAACAACAACAACCTATTCTACCTGGCCCATTACATATTTATACATGGAATCTAGGGCTCAAAACCCTACTTGCTTATCCCCAAAACCCAATTACAATTCATTCTGACTCATTACAACTCATCTTGATTCGTTGTTCGAGTGTGCTTCTCCTATCTTTGACCTGCATGCTACTTTTCCATTCTTGACTTTTGTTCTTCCTTATTTTGCGTGCCTTTCTACTTTTGCATGCCGAACTGTTATCCCTCCTTTTCACCCTCTTTATTTTCCTACTTTATTCTATTGATTTATTCTCTTTCTTTTCCCTTCCAAGTATTCTTTTATTGTGCACTTCAATCCTGAATGCGCCTTTACTGGACACTCCACTCTTGTCTTCTCTTCTTTCTTCTGTTGTTATGCATCTCCTCCATACTTAGTATTTTCCGCGAACCTGTATCCAAAATTTCTTTCCAACAGGCCCCCAACACTCACCTGTGGTTCATCCTGAGCCACTCGGGTCTATTGTGTCGTGATCCTCCATGCCTCCATGAACTTTTGGAGTGTTTCCTTCGCTATTGCGACTTATTTTTTTTACTTCTACTTATTTTTTTCAAAATTTCCTGCCAATTAAAGGAGTGTTTTTATAACGTACCCAACCACTATGGATGGGTCATGCCGCACAAAAACTTTATTTTTATCAACTCTGATACCACCTTAGTAACGTACCTAACCTCCAACTAGGAAACAATACTTTCAGAATAGACATAACACATAAATTCTGCTAACTAAAACCATTATTTTTCTATTATTTGTTTTCCTATAGCCTACAACTACAATTTATAACAAATTTAACTACAATAATAACCATGAAACTTATTCATTTGAATCATGCTAATAATCAACATGAGATACAACTAAATCATTCATAACAACAACATATAAGTCATTCTCATTCACTTAGGGTTCATGCACATCAATAACACATGTAAATAAATCAGTACAAGATAAAACACTTATCTTAAACAAGCATCGTGCAACCAACTACTTGGGAAGGATGCTCCACCCAACCGTAGATTGACTATTCCAAATCTCAACAACCAGTCACCCCCGAGCTGAGGCTAACAATCCAAAAAAGAGGGTGGTCTCTCACTTTTCACTCACAACTCATAAATCTCTCAACCCAATTGATATTCTCCTACAACTATCCCGACTTTTCCACTAGCTCTCTTCTGCTTAACCTACCCAACCCAAGGAATGTATCATTCGTTTATCAAGGTTAGCCAAAGAAATGTATTGTCCATTTATCAAGGCTAACCCAAGGAACAAGCCATTCCTTTATCAAGGTCTCTCTGGCACGGGAAGCTAGGAATCTCTTTGTTGGAAATTCAAGGGAACACAACTACTAGGAAAACTATCAACAAACCAAAAATAACACTTGTTTTTTTAATGCAACTCACACAGGAGTTCACTCTTTCATCCTGACAACCGATCTCTTCAGCTCTTCATCTCCAATTCGCTCCAATTACGCTCTAGACTTCTCCCTCCTTGGCTACATTGACTTTTGATTATGTTTTCTCGCTCCTTCTTCGCTTCCCCTACACAAGCTTGACCCCCGATGTTCCCAATAAATCCATGATGTGACCACTCACACCCACCCTCATTCATGTATCCAATGATTGGCTTTGGAAACACTCAATAAAAAATATGTGACCACTCGCACCCACCCTCTTACATGTATTCATTGATTTCCTTTGGGAACATTCAATCAGACATCAGAAGGTTCATGTACAATAGTCGATTCAGGAAAAAGGGTTATATATATATAACCATTGGTAAATTACCCCTTGGACCCCTCTTGGCCATTATCCTAGGCACTCCCCTCTCTTGTGGATTAATTCAGCCCCCATCTCTTTTCCATGTCTCCTTAGCAGTTGGAATAACATTTTTATTAATAAAACAAATAAATATAATTCACATCTTACATCGCTTAGTCGTAGCCACATATTATATCTATATAAGCATTAATTAAACTGAGGATTATAATGGGGATATTACATTCCCCCTCCCCTACAATTGTGCATCATCCTTGATGAACTCTATGCCGATATACATATATGAAAATTTACATCACAATACTTTAGATCCTGCAATTTTTACAATTCCAACAATAACTCCAACCAAAATCTTATGTTCTTATCAACTCGTCAATCCAAGGAATGCACCATTCATTTATTAGGGATACCCAAGGAATGTTCCATTTGTTTATCAAGATCCCCAACGCAATTGGCCAGGACTCTTAGATTGTGTTCCAGAACTCTAGCTACTCAAAATGGAATCTTGCATTTTGTATTCTTCAAAATTGTAAAAATATTATGGGTATTCTGCCGGCATGTTTTATTCATGCTCCCAAGTAGCATCTTCAGGACCATAGCATTTCCATTGAACATTTACCAACCATATGTATTTTCTCCTGAGTAATTTTAATTTCCATTCCAGGATTTGTATTGGTTCCACCTGAAAATCCCCTTCGTTCTCCACCTGGATCACATTCCAATCAATTACATGATTAGCATCAGATACATAATTTTTAAGTAACGATACATGAAATACATTATTCACTCTCGTAGATGCAGAAAAGATAACATGTATGCAACTAACCTTATCTTTTCTAATATTTCAAAAGGACCACAATATCTTGCTTCCAACTTCGGGAAGCTTCCTAATCTTAGTGAACTTCTATTTTCCTTTACTTTCAAAAACACATATTCTCCCACTTTAAAATCTTTGAAAACTTTGTTTATGTCTGCATAACTTTTCTACCTATCTTGGGAAGCCTTCAAATTATGCTTAATCCTTTTGATTTGATCTTCCATTTCTTTTAGCAATTCTGCCCCAACAACTGATCTATGTGTTAGATTATCCCAACTCATTGGGGTTTTACATTTCCTACCATACAATGCCTCAAATGGACTCATTTTCAAGGAGGCCCGATACCCATTGTTGTAGGAAAATTAAACTAAATGGATATAATCTTCCCATTTCGATGATTGATCCATCACATACATTCTAAGCACGTCCTCAATTATCCTGTTGTTCCTTTTTGTCTTCCCATCGGACTCTGGATGATACATTTTACTAACATTTAAATTTGTCCCAAAGCCTTTGAAAAATCCCTTCCAAAAATTGGAAGTAAACTTTGGATCTCTATCCGAAACTATTGCCTGAGGTACTCCATGCAACCTAACAACTTCTCTCATATAAATATTTGCAATATTTTTTTCCTTCTGTGTAATCTTTATTGGAATGAAATGCGATGTTTTAGTCAAATTATCCACCACCACCATGATGGAATCATGCTGCTTAACTATTCTGGGTAGCTTAGTAATAAAATCAACTAAGACAACTTCCCACTTCCATTCCAGAATGAGAAATGGTTGTAGAAAACATGTTGGGTGTCTATGTTATGTATTTACTTTTTGGCATTCTATACACTTGGCTATGTAATTAACCACTTCTTTTTTTATTCCCGATAAAAAAAATGGTCTTCTTACTGCTGCAATTGTCTTCTGATATCCTGGGTGCCCGACATATGACACATTGTGCATCTCCTTCAACACTGCATTTTTCATCTCACTGGAATTTGACACATACACCTTACCTTTGTACATGAGAATTTTAACATGTTTCAACTCATAATAATTAAATTTTTGCTGAAACTTTCCTTGTTGTAATGTCTCTTTTATTTTTAAATAAAAAATATCTGAATTTGTTGCTGCAAAAATTTGTCTGTTAAGGTCCTAACCCGCACATAGGTAGATCAATGTATTCGGATGTACTAAAGGTCAATATTAATAAGGCCTTTCAATAAAATAGAATAAGGCAGATGTAAGAAGACCTAATAGAAGCTTCCTCTTCTAGAAGGATCTTCCTCTAGATGCTTCTCTTAATAGACATATTTAGTATAAATAAGGATCGAGGGTATGAAAACCCTAGCTTGGAGATTATTGTAACAGAGCGCTGCTCGACTGGAGGTTGCCCCGTCAAAGAGGCCTGTGAACATTGCTATATGAATCAAAGTGCTATTTCTATTGCTATTTCGTATATCATTTCTGTGTATTGTGAAGATTATGCTGGATATTTTACTGTTATTCTGCCATTTCTAGAATTTCATTTATGTTCTGCATATTTTATATATTTGGTATCTTGCAAGTGGTATCAAAGCACTTTCCTTGGTAGAAATTGTGGGTATTTTTTTTCAGGGTAGAGACGTATTCCGACGTCTTTAAGCCACAGAGATCTGTCGTTACGCGCATAAACCCACGGTTGAGGGATTCATACATGCAGGAAATACAAGTGGTTCTTAAGTGCACATCTGTTGGCCACCCTTGTAACCCCTGTTGGTACTCTTTTGAGTGGTAGCGCATCAGAAAACACCTGTGTACGGATCGGCCTAGATTTCCTGAAGCCCTCTTTAGATAAACCTATCGGTCGCCGGACTGCTATAGTGTCACCGAGAACAACAATCAGGAATATACTCTCTAGTACCTGGGTAGTCGGGTAGTACGGATAAGGGTACGGTCTATCCTCCTTAGTTAGTTCCCTGAGATATTGGTCCGAGTACTACTGTTGGACCCCGCACGTATATCAAAGAGCTATAGCATAGGGCAGACCCTTGTCTGTAGAACCCTTGAATACCTAACCCTTGGGGAACATAAACAAATTAAATCGGCAAGATCTATTGCTACGCATCTGTGTTTGGGTTGCTAAGTAAATACACAGTTCTCTCTGGTTCATAATTTGGGGATTTCAACACTGCATCATTCTTCAGACCAAAGTATAACCCCGCAGCATTAAAAAAAAAAAAAAAAA